>JACXIL010000243.1:411174-509049 GCA_014737365.1 Bombus soroeensis
CTCTCTCTCTCTCTCTCTCTCTCTCTCTCTCTCTCTCTCTCTCTCTCTCTCTCTCTCTCTCTCTCTCTCTCTCTCTCTCTCTCTCTCCTTTCCACGGCCGCTTCCAAACGCGATCCTCCGCCTCGACCCTCGCAGCTTCTCCGTAAACCTCTCCAGCTGCCTTCTCTGTACACTCCGCTTTCGAGTTATCGATAAGAACCGCAGACCTCTTTTGTTGGTTGATAGATAGCCTATCAAAGCGACGCGAGGTCAAATATTCGACATGCCGCCGGTTCAATTTCATGCCAATAATATCTATGCGAAATAAGAATACTTCCCGCCAAAACTTCGCGTATATCCATAGGAGACCGAGCTGCGTTCGGAAGGAAAACGTTGACGTTGGAAAATGAACTTCGTCTACTGTATCTCGGATTGTTGCCTCCACGGTATAGCTTGGTAAAATTGGATAATATTTTTCGCATTGCGGTGAAATATCTGGATTTGGAGGGTCGGTAAAGTGTTTGAACGAAGCACGCTTCTACGCGTATTGGTTAATTAAATTTGGAATATTTCTTTTCAATTGTAATGATGGCACTAATCAACATTAATATTGAAGTCTATCTATTGAGAAGATTATTCTGTTGTATAAAGATATAAAATCTGACAATCATCGACAACAGTCAACGAAAGTTTATCTGAGAAATAATCGATTGACTTTAAGTTTAAGCATATGATGTGAAATGCCTCGTTGATATTGTAGGTGTGTCGTAGTTTAGTCGTCGTAGGATTTCTCAATGTAAAAAGTTATAGTTTATATATATAATCTAATATCATTAATATATGCAGATATAATACATTTTTAAAATAAGATAAAAAGTATCCTACACAACGAGATGATAAGAATTAACGATCTCAGAAATTGAAATTGAGAGAACGCGACATAGGAAGTTTCTTTAGGTACTTTGAACAGGGAAATAGATGTAATGAATTTTCAAAAAAAAAAAAAAAAGAAAGAAAAATTAATTATCGTATAAAAGAAGCAAATAAAAATATTAAAAGTCTGATATTTAATAAATAAGTTTTGCAGGAAAATAGTGAGAGATTAAAATGCTCGGTTCGATACACATTTTGCAGAAGAATCTAAAAAATCATCCATGTTAACATTAATATCGGTATTCTGAGAAAACAACGTATTCCGTATATCAACGGTAACAATATATTCCTTATAAATAAATCTTTATTAAGTTCTTCTGCAAGCATATGTATCGCGAAAAGAATAAATTCGTCCTTTTATTATTACGAAGCTGATTAAACCTTTATAGCGTTATAAAATCCATGCGGAAATGGAGCATGCTTAAATGCTAGAGAGAAACTTTAATTACTCTTTGACAGGATTGCGAATTCCTTTGATCTTGCCAATTTAAAAGAATTTCTATGAAATAACGCGTTGTAAAAACATTCGTGCAATCGATAGTTAAATCAAGTGCGAAATTTAATTTATAGATACTCGCGTAAACGGGAAAGGTAGAATAGTGGAACGAATATTATTTTTACTATTCTAAAATGCAAGATAAATCATGCAATTGGAACGAGTCGTATTTTCTGTTTAAGGATAGAAAAACCATAGGGGAAGACGAACTACGGTATAATGAAGTTTATCTTTCTATAACGCATCTTCTCCTATCATATTTCTCATAAGCGCAACGTTACGTAATTATATTTTTCCTGCATAAGTTTGTTCGATAGTTTGAAATTTTTAATGCTCTTGAAATGTGATAAAACTCGTTGAAAATAGCGAGGATGAACATTTTTTTATATGAAATGAATCCAAAACGTAACGTAATGGCTCAAGGACTACTAACGCCATTTATAATCGCCAATTTCGTTCTTACGAACTTTTCATTCGCAAAAAAAGGAATTTTAACGACGAGCAATCGCTTTCATCGATTAATTACGAATAAACTCGAATTCGAGCATGTTTCATTTCCATGACAAAGGGTATGAAACGAGTCGAGATCGTTTCGAAAACGAATTCTACGCGGAATTATCTAGCAATCGAGGTATTAAAACATCGAGTCTGTGCATATTGTTATCGATAAGTTTCCGCCAGTGCCGTGCAAGCGGTACCGTGCACATGGACGAAGAAATAGCGCAGTGTGTTAAGAAATGGGTTTGTGAGGCCAGGTGGCGTGGATCAAAGCAGACACCAAGGCAGTCCTGGCGATTCACGAACACGTGATCACGAACAACGCGCGTTTATCAGTAACGCACAGTGACTACAACACGTGGACGTTGAATATTCGTGGGGTACGCCGAGAAGATCGAGGCATTTACATGTGTCAAGTCAACACGGATCCTATGAAGAGTCAGGTACGAGTAAATTATCCTTTGAAATAGCAAGTGGTACGATAAGAGGAAAAAAAAGAGAAGGGAAATGAAAAAAAAATGATAAAGAAAGAAAGAAAGAAAGAAAGGAAGAAAGAAAGAAGGGCGGAGAAAGAGTGGGAAAGGAAAGGAAAATGGTCGGAGAAGTAGAGAATCTTTTTACCGTAGATCCGGGTCAGATTTTTATTGTACGCAATGCTTCGGTATGGAAGGCATTCATTTCAAAGTGAAATCCGTTCTGTGCTTGGTGGAAGTAGTGTTTTCCCACGGTCTGCACCCACATAGACGGAGGTGGCTAAATTCCAACGAATTATGTTCTAAAATTTTCGGAATTTATATGGCAGAAATACGACCGTTTCCTGTCCCAGCTTAATTAAAATCTGCTTAATAATTAAACGTCTTCGAGACCAGAAGAAGTTAAAATACATTATCACGATTCTCCTGGATCGAGCTATTAAACGAGGATAATTCGTTGATTTCATGAAATTAGAGAATTACCGTTTTTCGGATTATCCTTCTTATACGATAACATCGTCGTATTCTCATTGCGATAGAGCATAATAATACCGATAGCTTGGTACATTGAATTTACAGAGCGCGTTTCTAGAAGTGGTGATACCGCCGGACATAATATCCGAAGAGACCTCGAACGACTTGATGGTACCTGAGGGCGGATCCGCAAAACTGGTCTGCAAGGCTCGCGGCTATCCAAAACCTGAGATCGTATGGAAGCGAGAAGATGGCGCCGAGATTATTTCCCGTGCCGGATCGTCCGGTGGCAAAACGAAAAGTGAGTACGGTTACAAAACCTACAACCCGCGATTGCGTCTCCAGTTATGTTCGGTTTTTATCTTCGTTACATCAGTTAGAAATACGTCGCGTATTTCTGCACTGGTTGTATTTCTTTAGTACGATCATTTTTTTAACAAAAATAATACAATTTATAAGTCGCGTTTTTGATTACCAATTGTGTAACTCGGATTAAACAACTCGAAAACGTTATTCCACCTGATATTTCAATTATTTTACCTCCATTTTCATTATTAAATTTTCTTTCACGGTTCTATATAACAGGCATTATATGTAAATATGATAAAATTACTGGATATTCCATGGAAAATATGTACGGGCTTTTGGAAGTTTATTTGTATTTATATTAATAGTAATCTTTTTTGTATCCTTCGGTTTTATCAATGATTTTTATATTCATACAAAAATATCAGCAATTTTGAAAATAAGGATACCGTGTAATTTACACTATAGCCAACCAACAGTGAATAAATGAGGATTTATATGTTACCTGGATCGACTTTCAGTATGCGAAAAGATTGAGAAATGGCGATACCAATGACGTGTATATAATACGATAATATATTTTCGACGTAAGTAAAGCGGCTCGTATAAAACATCGGATTGAAATCGGAAAACAGGGATAATATCGAGATTGAAGTCAATTCGTCAACTTCGCCTCGTACATTTCAATTCATAAATCACAACTTTTCGAAGAGCCGCGTTTTTCTGATCGAGGCAACTGTGTCAACTGATACGTGGTACAAGCGAAATTTCGGCAAATTCATGCATCTTGCGACTAGAATTTCAAAAAATAAAAGTTTCTCTGTGTTAAAAATGGAATAAATTATAGCAAAAGTCAAACGAACTTTTATTAATTAACTTTTAACGAAGTCGACGCATTCGACGTACGATGGTACGTCCAACGAGTTTAAACGTTCCAACATACTTTTCTCTTTTTGCGACAAATTTTTTTTACATTCGTAATATAGTTTGCATGATAATTTTAGTATATTTTCATACTTTGGTGGTTATGAAATCGATTTTAAAGCGTAAGATATACGATAATTCCTCAGGCTACCGAACTCGTGAGCGAAACGAGACTGTCGCCACTCATATTTCAATGTTTTCCATCTCGTTGCATCGAATCATGCGAATATTCGTCGCCTCGATACTTGTCACAATGCCGACTTAAGCAGAATTTTGACAGCCATTGAACGAATCAGTAGTTTGATACATTCTCAGCGGAAAAATAATTTTCAAACTCGACGTGCACGCTATAGACGTAAACAAGTTAAGAAAAATAATTCATACTTTAACGTCGTAAGATAATAGAACGTATAAATTCTAATCTCGTCCATGGTAGATTATTATTCGCTAGACGCGACAAATAAGAAACCACGCGTCGATTTGTGAAAAGAATCTCACGCCGTTTCTTTAAGTTTCTTTTCAAGGAAAGCGCGCGCATTTCTTTTTTTTCTTTCTTTTTTTTTATGTTAGATAGCGAAATATTAGAAATAATTTGAAGAATACAAATTTCAGCAGTATACGAATAAACTCGCGTTACTCGCATTATCTTGCGAAGCCCTCCAGTTTTACTTCCATTTCGAATCGCGTCGTCTGTTGAATTCGTAGAATTTCATAGAAGAATTCAAGTATACGTTTTTGAGAAATAGTACCAATTTAAAGGTAAGATCGAGTTTCAGTACAAAAGACTTGTAACGCAAGGATGTCTTTTCAAAGAACACGTCTACTTTTACTCCTCTCTTCTTTGATATTTTTCGAGATTATTTTAGTTATTCAAATATACGGTTCATGGATTGCTCGACAAAAAAAATGTTTTAATTTCTAGGAGAATATTTATTATCGGGGGTGTAGTTCAAGAAACAAGATGATATGTTTCAGAGACGAAAATGCATTCTTTTGCATAAAACAATCGAGTATTCTCATTTCGTGGAGGGAAATGCTGATTCGCAAGCGAAGGTGAAACTGCATTTTCACCGTCTGCTGTTCGCTCGCACTTCGTGAGGAGTATCGTGCAAGTAGTATCGATGCGTTGAATTGAACGGGACGATAACGGAACCTTAAGCTTCGTATCGTATCTAATCCAATGTGTTTGATTAGTAATAGAGCCAATTCGATTATTTACTCGATAAGGTTGAACGAATCAACCGTGTAAGTAGCCTTCCATTGACATCGAAATTCAATTCAATTCTGGAATTCTGGAAACAGACAATAAAGAAAACAGACAAGTTTTGAAAAACTATATATATATATATATATATATAGTCTTTATCTATCGTATTGATTCACCAAGAGCAAACTTGCAAATTTATTCGACCGAGAAATCCTTCGAATCAGCGAAAATATTACTTGCACGAGTTCGAATAAACCATTTTTTAAGCGACCAGCCTTTACAAATTAATATTCCATAAAATATCACTGTGCTCGTTTGGTAAAGAGAAAAGCTTCGCGTTTCGGTTTCTCGAGAAATCGCCCATTCGATCGCCATTTGATTTCTCGAGAAATCAATTCGACGAGCGGCTCAGAAAATTTTTCAAAATCTTGAATTCCGCCCGTCTGACTCTGTATTGCAGTAGCTACTGCTGAAGGGGAAACGCTGACTCTGTCGAAAGTAACCAGAAGCGAGATGGGCACCTACCTGTGCATCGCGAGTAACGGAGTACCACCATCAGTCAGCAAACGAATGATGCTGCACGTACACTGTGAGTACGCCCTAATATCGTTTCACCAGCTATTTTCACCGAAAAGATTTATCTCGGCCACCCTTCGTAATCCAAAGGCTATCTTCATAGCCGAGGAATGGATTCCGCTAATTCCCGTCTATCGGGTTCTGCCTTATTTTTAGAGATTCTTACACGTTTCTGAACACGTACCATGCACCACGATTTATCAATGTCCACCACTATCGATCTAATTATCCCCCTGGTGTAATAATAGTTGAGGTCATTTATTTACGACGGTTTAATGTAGAAAATTTAATATAGGAGACGGGAAAAAGGTTGATGAACAGCATCTCGATGAATGGTAGAGATTTTATCGCCAATGTTAACGTGGTTGTTTATCCGTTGTCTCGAGTGAATCGTATGGAGCGTAATGTGGAGATCTTGACTGTGATAATTTTTCTTGTTTTTTTGGTACAATTGTCGAATAGATTTTATGATAATCTTGACCTAGGAAAAACGCGTTAACTCGTAAATAAGATTGCCAATATCTCTTGGTGTAATAATTTCATTATTTAAAGATTCTGTAATCATTCTGTCCGTAACCAACCGTTTATCAATGCCTCGAAATATTTAAATAACTGCCTCACGTCTGTGTTCTTCGCTGACTGCGCGTGAAGCTGTAAATTGAGTTGCATCATCATACGTATAACATATTCAACGTCGTGCCACACATATCAAATTTGTAACTTGTTTCCTACCGTGGTATTCAAAATAAATATACTTCCAAACTCGTATCATTACGTTGTCGTAACAAAATTCTCTTCCTACGCGAAATGTGGTAAAATGCGAAATCCAGACGATATTTTTCAGTAAAAATGCTTTAACTTCTTTGCTATAAAAGGTTCTAATAATAAAGCAATTACTCTTTAGCGCTTGAAAATTATCGTTCACTGTAAGAATATATTACAGCCCTTTTATCGAACCCTTCGACTTTTATTTTCCCGTGAAAACAGATTAATGTTTGATGCCTGATAAGTCGTGCGTGTTTTCACGTATCAATTATTTTATATATGGAGATAAAAACTTGGGTATTCATAACACGCGTGTATCGAGACTTATACGGCGTTATCAAAGCACATGAATTTGCTGTTCAGCGACGTAAAGAATTTAGAAAATGTAATTAACGAAGAAACGTTTATTTTATACGAATTTCGCAAATCTTCAAACCTCTAAAAAAAATGTGTCAAACGTTAAAAGCCTAGGATGTCTGAAATTTCTATAAGACCGAAAAATACTGCAAATTCTGAAGATAAAAATTCTAGATCTTTTTAAAGTCTCGACGCAAACAGCTATCGTTTTACACGCTGAAACAAGATCCATCGAAACGAGATTGATGGCGTTCAATTACGCGCTCTCTCTCTCTCTCTCTCTCTCTCTCTCTCTCTCTCTCTCTCTCTCTCTCTGTTCTGCAAGGAAAGGAAAAAAGAGGAAACGCGAACAGAGACAAAGTTTTTTGAAACATTAAGACATAAAAATTTCTTAAAATTCACGACGCCGACAGACGAAACGCATCATTGACAAAGCACAAGGAATAGAACAAGGACGTAAAATTCCTCCGGCAACTAGACCACGATAAAGCCATCATATTCCCGCCACTTAGGCACGGAGTGTTTTCTGTGAATCGCGCGCAATGCGAAGCCGCGCTCCTATCCGACGCGAGTTGCAATCTTAAGGACGTCCCACCTCAAACCAAATGTGCACTGCGTGGTTAGGCCACCAAAGGCAAAGGAGAACGAATGAAGAGAAAGCAAAAAAAGAGGAAATAAAGAAGCGAAGAAAGAGGAAAGCAAGAGTGTGGTTGCAGCGAGCATGCACAAAGATAGCCATCGTATCCTTCTTTACATAATTTCAACGTGGCAAAAGGGAAACTCGTATCTGTATTAGAAACGGAGAAGAAGAAGCGGCGAGAAGGTGGAAAGCGAGGGGATGATCGCAGACGGTAACGGAGTGGAAAAAAGAAAGTAAAGATAAATTGCAACTTAAATAACATCAGGAACGGGCTAAGGCGCGACGAATAGAGTCTGCAAAGCAGAATCTTGGAAAATATCGACTGCTAAATATAGTAAATATGGATAGAAAGTAAAAGAAGAACGACCACGAGAAAGGAAATGCGTGCCTGCCCAATGGAACACGCACAAATAGCGTAATAGCGAATAAAGTTTAATAAAGGCTTAAAAATCCACGCTTACAATTGCATCTTAAAACTAAAGCTGACACACAAAATTGAAAATAAACAGAATCCCCAGATAAAATCTAACAGTGATTAAGCCTTGAACTTCCGTTCAAGCCAACAACGGAATAGCGAACGAACAAGCAAGTGGGAAGAAAAGGCGTGTAAGCGAAAGAACTGCGAAGTGAAATACGAATCGGTGGTGTAGCCAAGGATCGGCAAGTTAAATCGCGGTTACTACTGCGCTCCTCGGTGTCTTAGGACCGAGAGAGAGGCAATTCTTCGCCGGAAATTGGATGTACCTAGGTTCCTGCTACGATCTTGCACCTGCCCTCGAGCGATAAGATCGTGCGGGATAATCGAATTTCATTGAATACGCTCCGTGCCCGCAGACCGTATAGACGATTGCATTCGCGAGCTATTGCTTCGAAATTCAGGCGATCGGGGCTATTGTCGATTGAGAGACCAGGCTGAGGAGAAGGACAAACCGGATCATCTCGAAGATGGCTGGAGGATCGTCTGTGTGTTACGGGGAAACGCTCAAAGACAGGCAGAGAAAGGGGTTTTACGATCGATCCGGTTCGACTCGTTCTGATTGTTACATCGCCACGCAAAGCGAGAAATTTACGTGGTCTCTTCGTTGGGAACGGGAACGATCGTCCCTCCTTTTATCTTCCACGAACAAGTAAAACGGTAGAAGAACGCGAGAGGACCTCGTTTCCTATCTCTGTCTTTCCTCTTTTTTTTCCTTTTCTTTTTTTTTTTTCTTTTTTTTTTTGATAACGGCGCGCGGTCCTCGACGCGAGTCGAAAGAACCTCGTTGCCTGGAAACGTGACCGGAGGGAAGGAAGAGGAGAGGCGCGAATTTTTGTCCGATTCGGCCGTTCCAAAGGTCTTCCGCGAAATTTCATTTTGATACAATTTCAAGATAGGTCGTTACAACGAATCTTAAGGGTACTCGCGCGCGATAGAGCATTTATTCTATGAGAGAAACGACGATGCTTCCTTTCGCATGAAAGCGCCACCAGGACTCTTTCTTTCGTTAATTCGCTGGCTGATAAGGAATTTCTTTCCGTATCTCTGCTGCGAGAAATTTGTGAAAGAAATTTGTTCCTGAAAGTAGGAAATTGAATATATCGGAGTTAATGTACAAAACGTGGAATGTTCAGAATGATTTCGTTCGAGTTAACGAAAACCTTTGTTTAAAACTTCTCATAGACCAATTGTTTCTCGATATTTGTAATTTTTTATCGCAGAATAACGAAAGAACCTCCGAGAGAAATTTCACGTAAGGAAACTACGATGCGTCGTTACGCGTGCGAAAAAACATATTCTCCGAAAAAGATGGTACTTCTTGAACGATTCGCATCTTTTCTTCCGCATAATTTTTCTATTGCAACCATACTACTCGTACCAGTTACGTGGACCACCCTGTACATATTGTCGACAACTTTTCTGCGTTCCATGTAACAGACAATATGAGTTTGAAAAGCTCGTATCATTTGTTCGCGTGGAAAAACATTCTCATTTTTCTCACCAACGTCTAACCCATATCCGCCTAGATGGATCGCTGATGTTTGATGAAACGCGTTGATAATGTTCAACGCATCCTCGCTGTACGTTCGTACATAGCGACAGAAGTGGAAAATCAGATTAATAATCTCTGGCTTCTGAATTAAACATGCAGTGGTTCAAATTCAGCGCGTAATTCCCAATTGTGCAATAGCTGGTCATTATTGTGCAGAAAGCCTGCTTAACCGTTGCCAACACCTTCCCACCATTTTGCTTCCCCTGTCGTACAACTCTTGAATAGCAACGTGTGAATGGAAATAACTGACACATCGGCTGCGTTCACAGAGCTCTGGTTAATTGTTGCTTGATTACACGCGATTTACTAGCCGCAACCAAAACAAATTCGATTGTTCAATTAGCGTGTCTTACAACGGTGAAACGATACGCGAACGAGACTCCGTTCGTCGTGCAATTTGTCACGTTGGTCATAGTCATCCGTCGTTTTTACTCGTCGTGAGACGATGATCGCACGGAATATCGCATGAAACACACGAAACGAGCATATCCGTTGCATAACTTTAACAATCGCAGGCATTTTAATCGATGATCATCTTTGATACGATAAAAGGAAGAGTCGAAAATAATATTAACGAAAGAGTATCGTAGCAAAACATGGTTTACCTATGTAACAATAGAATGGAATTGGGTGTTATCTCATTAAGGTAGAAACACCATGATTTTCTCGTTCTAGAGCGAGGAAAGTGCTGCTTCCCGTGGACCGTACTTATCCCGTGGAAACCGCGGTCTTCTCTATCTAGAATCCCATAATGTCTTTCCTTGTAAGCTTATTTTACGTCAAAAGACAACACCGTTTAAATGGATCTCAACTCGTCAGCAGTCTCTCTATTCTATTTTTGAATAAATATTTTCTTCCATTTACGCTTCCAAATGACAATTTATTAAAACTCAAACGTAAAGAAATTCTCGTATCTTGACAATTAGTAATTAGTTTATTTTATTAATCGATCTACGTTTCAATAAAGTTCCGGTTATAATTTAATGCTTTAATCGCAATTAGTTACCTCTCGGCGATTCTAAATTTTATTATTGAAAACACCTATAAAGCATAAAACTGAAAGGTTGCAATTTTCAGTCGGATACGTATACTTTCTGCGACGGTGCTCTAAAGATAGTAAACCTCAAAGTGTTTATTAGCCGAAAGTTATTTAGCAAGGTGGCTCGTTTCTGCAGAATATTTCGGTCAAGAAAATTAAAGGGTTAAATTTACTGGGTCACCGTTCTACTCTAAATAAACGTGCCCGCTAGCTATCTATCTAGACCGTTTCACTCGCAGGACTTAATTTAGATTCGTGCGGATTAACTTCTAACTTTTGACCGACTCTACAACTAGTCTACAGCTACGAATCTTCTCGCGTCGCTGATCACGCTACTGATTCTTCCAATTTTTATTTACAGCAACGTACAATCTGACAAGGCGATAGTATTGAAATACTTGCACCGACAATGAACGATTTGATCGATCTTCTTTGATCATTTTGAAGAATATATCATCCATGAGGATCACGCGTAATATACCGCGGTCCAACAGTTTCATTTGACAGAAAGCTAATCGATCGGGGAGAAAAAACAAGGGGTACGAGTTTCCAATAGACCTAATAGGCGATGCTAGTCGAGGCTTCGCGAGTTCCTCGCAAATTGAAGTAGCCTCGATGCATCGTGCTACCTGCATTTATCGCGGCTGTCTGCGTTAATCAAACTGATTACAACTGCCGTAAATCGCTGTCGCTGGTGGAACAATTTCGGGCCAGTTCACCTCTTCTGGGACAAATTGTACGAAGCTTTATTTTGTTCCGCGCAATTCCGCTTCCATTCCTGGAGTATCGCGTGTAACAATCGCTTTGTAATTGCTTATGACGATACATGGAAGAACTTATGAGAACATAACTAGTTCCGCCACTATTCCAAATTTTCATAGTTGGGAGGTTAAAATTTATATATTAAGAGAATTTCGGGGAATAGATCTTAATATGTCATAGATGTCTCGTGCGCTTTACTATTCGCGTATTAAAATACTCTTATATTAAAATACTCTACTTATTATAATAATAATATGAGAATTTTATCAAAGTATACGAATTAATGATTTTTTTTTTTTATTCGGTAGAATATTACAATCAATTCTTACAAAGAATTTTTAGTAATTATGATGTCGCGTTTCCATGGCATAATATCTAACCTTACGGCAAGGCTACTTCTTTTGATACATATCTTAATGGATTAAAGTATCCTTTGCTAGTTGAATCTGTTGCGTAAATCTAGTGTACAGTGTCCTTTCAGTCTTCTCCGGTGGCCTGCTCTATTTAGAAGCTGGGTGACTAGAGGATTGAAATTCTTAGTTAAGCGTACGTTGTAGCTGTTACTGAATGTCAAAATCTCTTCTTTAACTGTTGGTATTTTTAAGTCTCTGTTTATGGTTTCATTGGTTCGCGTACCGAGGGGCATTACAGATAAGCCCGAGCGTTTTCGATTAAAATCACTGTTAGAGTTGAATTCCGTAGACCCATACAGGTTTTAGAATGATTTTGTATAAAACGATTTTCCTTTCTAGACTTAATTTCAAACGCTGGCCTATGAGCCAGTAGAACTGTCTTACTTTGAGCAGAACTTGCTTATTTCCAAGTTAATCTTCCGTCTAATAGCATTCCTAGGTACTTTACCGTATCCGTGACGAGAATTATTCTGTTGTTTAGCATTACCAGTGGACGTGTGCGTTTCTTTAAGGTGAATATGTATAGCAATATTTTACAATTTTGTCCAAGTGCTCCTGGAGGACTGGAGAAGCTACTTTGGCGTTTTCATCCGCTACTAAGACTGCGGTATCGTCAGCGAACGTAGCTCTATTGACATTGGCCGAAGTGAGTAGGTCTGTCGTATAGATAAAGTATAAGATTGGTCCAAGTACACTGCCTTGCGGTATTCCAGCCTCAGTAGGAAAAGCTGCAGCTGTAGCATCTAAAAATCTAATCTTAAATTGTCTGTTATTTAGGTAAGAATGCACGATTAGATAGTATTGACGAGACGACATTTTTTTGAGCACGTAATAATCCAGGATGTCGTATCTTATCGAAAGCCTGTTTAATGTCTAAGAATATTTCTGAGCAATATTTTTTTCTTTTCCAATTCCCGGCTAATATGCCGTTACTGATCTGTTCTGTTTGCTTCTCAATCAGTTTCTCTAGCCCGTAAAAGATTTCTGTAGTTTGTTATTTTGTTGGAAATTTCGTTATTTTGTTTATTACTAGAGTTAGCGGAGCCAGCAGGTTATTGATCTGTTCTGTTTGTTTCTCAATTAGTTTCTCTAGCCCGTAAAGGATTTCTGTAGTTTGTGCGTTAACTGTTTGGCCGTTATCGATGT
Source organism: Bombus soroeensis (assembly GCA_014737365.1). Classification (NCBI taxonomy): domain Eukaryota; kingdom Metazoa; phylum Arthropoda; class Insecta; order Hymenoptera; family Apidae; genus Bombus; species Bombus soroeensis. Next base: position 424,193 of record JACXIL010000243.1, read on the forward strand.
CGTCATGTGGGCGTTTATTGGTCGTATTTCCTAGAATTGCCCGAGTATAGGGTACGGAAGAAGAGGCAAGTCTTAAATGACTTGTTATTTCGTTATCCGGAGAAGTAATATTAGGATTCGGATTGTATTTAGATCTGAATTTTCGACGATTACCTCAGCACGCATTTCGGAGGAATGTCTGCCGGTTTAGTGCACTCGTTTATTGAAATTGGCGATTACAATATCTTTCTTCTACTGTACTATCTGCACTATCTCTCTTTTTTTTATGTAGTGGTTCGAAGTTTACTATGTACTTTACAATTTTGTCAATGTTGTAAATGATTTAACTATTTCGCCTTGTTTGAGGTCTATGAGAAACAAGGACATTGTATTTTCTGCAGCACTGTGTTTTATATCGCTGATGTTAGTTATTTCGTGTCCGTGCTGTAAAAGTTCTTCCTTTAATCCTTTTAGATCTGCTGAGTGATGTAAGTTACGTAGGACTGCACAAAAAGGTCTGTCCTGTTTTACGATCGAAGCAGCGTGAAAGTTTTATTATTTTTCTGTATGAATCAGGGTTATTCGGTATTATCTTGACCTCTAACTTGAATTCGTCTATACTGACAAGAAGATGGGGTTTCCTTCTGTGATGGTTAACTTTCAGGTGTATCCAACAATACAAATCTATCGAAGGTTGTTATTGCATTTATCTCAGGATCTTCTTTGCATTTTGCATTCCTTTTAATATCCTTTTTCCCTTCCGGACTTCTTCTATGCTTATTTCTAGACAATTGTTCGGACGAGTCGTACTTCTGCCATGAAGGTGGCGAATCACTCGGTCGATGGATCGAGGAATGTCCTGGTTGTATGTTCGAAGCCATCTCCGAACCAGATAATACCGATTATAGTGAAAATCGGTATCAACGATCGAGCAGTTTCATACGCTGTTCTTCGTTTTCGCTTCGAGATGCATAGCTACAGTTGTCCTTTTCTAACGGTATCGTTCGCTTACTGTTTGTAAACTGGCGGAGGATTACTGCAAACGTCCGTACGTTATGATAGCTGGATCACGACTACGAATTAACGATGAATTAGTAATTAGAAGCAGCGTATACTGAGCTTCTTATAAGCGAACATTTTACACACGTCTGTCCCATTCCTTAAAGTTGCCTCTCTAAATATAAGACACTTTTTTTCCTTCGCGACAGCATAAGTGACAAATAAACGAACGAAAAACGATCGTCTGGTACACGCGGTCTCCGTGAGAGAGAACGACGTCTGTTCGGGAAAGTTTCGCAAGGTCGATGGTATTAACGAGATTCCTGATACCGGTGACGCACCAGTAACGACTGCCATAGTGGAAGCTGATACTAAAAAGCGATGGATAGTTTGTACACAAATTCCGAGGCGACTCGGTTCAACTTCTTCTATGCATCTGAAACTCGGCGCGGATGGAATTCTTCGTTGAACAGGCGTTGAAATTCGCCGAAAGGAATGGAATTCGGCCACTTTTCGAAACTTAAAATATGGATTTAATTGAAGTTTATTCCGCTCCTCTCCCGCGATTATGTATGAGTCGACTAAACTTTCATCGACCAGTGGGATATTTATCGAGGAGAAACGCGATTCCGATGACAGATCGATCGAAAGAAGCTTATGCATATTTTAAAGTATACCTACTCTGCAAATATTATTTTAAGATATATCCGACGACTCCTTTGAATTTAAATCTCGTATTAAAATTCCAACGTTATTGGATTCTATTCTTACTTCGAACTACGTTTAAAATACAAAAGTTAAAATTCGCGATTAAACATTGTAACCTACAATTTTTCTTTTCCGGAGAACAAGCGTTCTAACGTTAAGATAATAAATCTAAAGACACGCTTTGTATAAATTATATTACCATAAGCGATACAACGACTGCAAAAGAAGTATCTACGCATACCTTTATTTTCCAATGAAATACTTTTTTACCAGCTTTCACGTTTCATTTTTATAGTATCAAATTTTTGTAGCGGATTCCATACAGATAGGAGAAATCGTAGTAATGGTTCGAATCAGTAATGAAAGATTGTCGTTTTTATTGTCCACGCGCCAATCTGCAATTTCGACTCTTGTTTCCATAGATAAGAACTTTACGCGCATACCTCTTACTGCAGTATTGGATTTCTGTCGCCTTCTACCTACCACTACCTCCCCTTACACGTTAAACTGCAGTTTACGATTTCTGCTTTACATCCTTTTTACGTCGCGCACTTTTTAGTCGGACTATTGTGATTTATGATCGCGTTATCGTCCGTAACATCACGGCCAATGAATTCCTTGCATGGATACGATCGGCCGAAGCATTCTTGCCGTGTGCGTACGCTGGTCCAAATGGAATCGTATTATTCGATTAAAACGAGCAATCTTGTATCTCCATTGGACAAACAGAAATTATGGTTACGCCGGTAGATCACGTTGGAATTAACGATTTTGAAATTGCTTATGCCGCTCGATTCGAACTTTCCAGATTGCAACTTTAACTTTGGATGTATCAAACTCGATGTAGGTATAGCAACATACGAAATTTGAGTCAACTTTCAAACGAAAAACGAATTGCATAATAAAAATACAAAATTCTTATCCTCGGTTCGTCTTTTAAACCTACGTTGACAAGATTTTGCAATCTTTGGCCTAAATTCAATATCGTATAATCGCGCAGCGTGGCAAGCATTTGTCAGTCACCGAAGGGGCAGCAACGAAGACGATATGAAATTTACATTATTCCCAGGGATTATTTGCGTCAAAACGTAGCGGATGGACGCCGGAAACTCGGTGGTTGCTGGTAGTTTCACAAGCGACGAGTACATCTTTAAACTGTCCATCAATATTGAACGAAGAAACCGTCGTACCAATCGTCTATTCACGCCGCGACTCCGGCTTGGTAGAGATGCAGCGAAGCGCGAAGGTTACAGTATTACCATGGAAGTACGAAGATCTGTCCTTTGGCCTAGAAGCAGAGGGAATTCTGCTTTCTATGGGAGCCATCCCCGCGAAACCACAGCCTGCTCCCTTAGCCAGTCAACCTAGAAACCTATTACAGGATTTCCTAGCGTTTTGCCGCAGCACGACAAGCGTATTTCGCTCCACAGTATTCCCAACTGGACATCTTTAAACGATTCGCTGTTTTAACACGTTCTACACAGCACCGCCACCCGTTACCCGCTTGAATTTGTCCCTTGTCGACGATTTAAAGCAAATTTTACATTTTACATGTTCCATCTAATTGGCAGTATTACAAATTTATCCCTTTTCCTCGCTCTCATTCTCCCCTTTTCCAACGAAATAGTTAAATTTCGAAATAAGATTAAATCTTTTTATATTCCAATTTCATTCTTATCTCGGAAAACTTTCAATGTCTTTACGTGTGAAATTTTAATGTAGAATTACACGAATCAACAAGGATTCTTTCGTTTCGACATGATCGAACCGAAGGATCGATTCGTTAACGATAGAAAACAGTCTCGCGGGTGGTACGATCCTTGAAATCTGAAGAAACTGTAAGTTGATAATTCCTTGGTTTAGTCAATATTCGTGCGAGACGATAAATAGACTAGGGAGAAGCGGCGCAGTCGTTAATACAAGTTAAGAAAGATTTATCGGGGGTTATCAGCAACTTTTGATATTATAGCGTTGATACTCGTCACGAAGATCGGCTACCATCGGAGAAACCACGTAAAGCGGCTTGACCAGCCGACCTGCAAACCTATTAGGGCATCCCGATGTTTCGCCTTACAGGCTTACTTCATCGCCGCAATCGCATCAGGGGACACACACCTTCGGCCGAAATCCTAAGCTATTAGCCGGGATTTCTCTTTCCTCCAATTTAAATGATTTATTTCGCGGCGAACCGACCTATCTCCGACCAAATACCATCCTAGCCCTCTAACATTTTCAGAGAATGCCAGCGCTGGCGATATTTCGCCCTGTCGTTGCGGCCCTTCTACAATTACCTTTCTTCCTTCCTTCCTTCCTCCCCTTCTTCCTTCCTTCCTTCGATAAAGATCAAATTGAATTGGTAAATTGATAGAGTTTTGTTTATACCCAGGCTCGCAAAAGTATTCGGATATTGGGAAATGCCGGTTATGAATATATTATGCGTATTATACGAAACGTTTTGAAACGTAGTTGGTATTGTAACGAAACCTGATTGTCGTCATTTTATTCATGGAGCGCGGAATAAATCTAAGGACGTGCATTTGCACATAGAAGCTGCGAGATATTCAACGCAAGTATACGTTTCGCAATAGTCACAAAAATATTTAAGCTCGGAATAACTTTCTGGCGAAAAGAGATTCGATCCGTTGTTCCTGGCAATTCGATTGTGGAAACGCGCGTTTATTGCCTCGGTGTATGTACATCTTTATTCTCGTTTTTTTTTTTTTTTTTTTTTTTTTTTTTGGATATCATCGTAGTTTCAGCCTGGCCAATTACGGAATTGGATTTCGTTCGGCTCATTAATCTAAACATCGGACCGAAACGACGGTTGCGCGATCGAGCTAAATGAATATTCGAACGAACAACGGTACGTGTCGAGATATAAAGATTGATTTACGAGTCCCGCAAGTCTGTAGTTGAAACGAAAAAAGTTTTAATTCCCGCCACGGTGTATTAAATAATTCTGTCCGTATCGACGCGATGCCCTCAGCGTCGAAATTGTTCGTACCGTGATAGCTTTCATCGAAACACAGTTATTTTCCCACCTTGAATAGCTTTCGAATACCTTTGAACAGCTTTCCTATTTAAATAGACTCTTCCAAATAAACATTTCCTTTCGAACAGATTTTCCAAACGCTTTTAAAGCGTATCGATTAATTAATTACGGTTAATTAGCGTACAATACGTGAAATGAATCCGAAACCGATTCGCGCGATACGTTCATATCCTAGGAAGGTTGTTAATTATTTCGTTGATGGAAATTTAATGAATTCTTGGCTGATACTGATTAAAACTTGTTTGTTAATTAATGTCCGTTTGGCAGTGTTTCTGATTCTACGACAAAAGTAATTATTCGGATTGACGTTGTGTTTCGTTACATTTGTATTTTAGTCCGTCTTTGTAAACAATTAAATTTCAACGTATAGCAAACGATACGATTTAAAAGCATGGTTGGAAATTTGATTTTTAAATGTTTTCTTGGATTTATGTTGTGATATTGGTAGAAGGCAACAATAGATTATTCTACGAGCTGCCGGTAAAGGAAATGTATTTTCCTGTCGCTGGGGAATCAAAGGGTTCTCATTTGGTTCCATCGCAAACCTACGAGTCCCAAGGGCACGCGAGAAACTGCAGATTTGTTTTCGTGTTATGCACGACGTGGTCTTGGCCGAGTTGTGGTTTAGTTTGTAAAGTAGTCGATATATGCTGTCGTAATACAGTTCAATTTTGATTTTAATCTAATTTGTCCTTTTCGAACTCGGCTTTCTAACTCGATCAACCTCCTGATACCTTGAAAACTTCATCGCGCTTTCGCGAGTCTCTCCTCTGTAACTAAACAGACTCGATACCACGTTTTATACTTCCGTTAACCCCTTAACCTTAAACTACGGGCATAGCCCGTAGTACTACACAAGTACGAAGTACAAGTCATGTCGCGAATGTTTACGTTTTCGGCCGAAAATTCTCGAACGTGAATCGTAGGTTAAGGGGTTTAGGGAGGTATAAGATTTGTATAATTTACGTTTGTAAATTTAAAAAATAATTATTCATTTGACCGATAGTTTGAGAAGTATCTGTACATCGAATTACTTTCTATTTACACCGTCTTCTATTTAAAGATCGTAGGAAAGATATGATAATTGTACGCGTTCGTTGATTATTTTCTTTAATCTGACATTACGATTGAACGAGAGAATTTTAATCACGCAATTAAAAATGAAAACATCTCGTTAGATTCAAAGACGTAAATTTAAAAAAAATAATTTACAAATCGCTGAATAATTATCAAGACAAGTGATATTTTAATACTGTAACGCTCGGTATTTTGAAAATTTTGAAGGGAACGAAAAATCGTACGTTTCGCTTTGAAAAATAGTTTCAGTTCTACCAGCAAAAATTTCATCCTATTACCCGAGCACCTACGTCTCTTCGCAACTCTATGAAATCCTCACTCGCCAATTCCCGTGCCTAACCCGATTCATCCCCAATGCATCTGGATGGACGACGATACATTGCAATAACATCGCTGGTCGAAACGTTCTTACACGTCGAAAACAGATCGGAAACAGATCCGTTTGACGAAACAAGAGTTTCGCAGACGTCGCTGGTCCACTTTTCCCGACTTATCTTGGAAATACATATATATATATATATATATATGATTAAGCGAGTGGTCCGAGACACAAGGAGTATTTTGTAGCCGCTTCTTCCTCAAAATGCAGGAACAAACGTAACCTACTCCGGTCAAAAGAACTGGCCGGCGCGGAAAGAGGATGACTGTTAAGACCTAAGCAGCTCACAGAAAGCTGCTTACGATATTCCGAATGATAGACGCGCTACGCCGCGAGTTACCTTCCGCTCCTTTTAAATGACAGGACCGTCAACCATGCCAGCATTTCATTATCATAAGTTACGCGGCCTCCACGACGGCTAATGGTCACCGCAAAAAGGCCAACACCAGGAAATATCTCGTAAGGCGATTGTAACCGGCACAATACATCGGCATGCGATCTCGTGTTGCTTTTAACCATCCCGCTTCCGTCCTACGACCTTTTATTATTAGAGAGAAGACTGTACCGTGGCGCAATTGTACAGAATGAATATGATCCGGCTGCGTTTCACCGGGAAAATGACTCTTACGCGTGTGACACGGTTTCGAGCAACTTCGTAACAAATGCTCGTCTTATATTTAATTCGAGCTCGAGTCCTGCGTTGTATGGCGAGCTTCCGTCGGTGGTAGTGCGAACAAAGTTGACGCAGATTTGGAAGTCTGTTGGAAATGAGCAATATACTGGTAGAAATTTGAAATTACGATTGCGCGATTTCGTATCGCGATGCAGCGTACTTTGCGTTCTTGTAGTTTGCGTGACGCGTATGTCCTATAGGTAGATTTATGGCTGAGAAGGTGACGAACACGAGGAAATTTAAGGAAAAGTTGTACGTTTGGTGATTAATAGTTTTAGAATATAGTTGATTTCTTAATACGTAGATTAGTATAATAGAACTTATCATCTGCGAATTAATAGGGGGAAGTATGACTATTAGGATAAAGGGATTTCGGGATAGCAGAGTACATTCGTCTATCCTTATAGCGATTTTTCTATGTAATATTTCTTCCCATTGTCCCTTTTGCTTTATTCTTTTCGGTGACCAGAAATCTTTTGACCAGAATGGGAGATGGTGTTATAAAAAATGACAGTTTGTACTTAAAATTCCGAAACAGTACCGCAATATGTACATAGGATAACGTATGAATATTTATCTTTTTAAAAATAGTATCTCAGAGACACGTTATATTGCTTACGGTGATATAAGTTTGCAAGAGAATTTAAACATATTCCGTGAAACACATGAAACAGGTTCTATCAAGAAAGTATCAGGTCTTCTCGCCGAGGATAGAACAAAAATAAATATACGTTAGGAATTTAATATTAGCCACTTTCTGTAGTTCAACTTTAAAGGAGGCTACTTAAATTCCAAAGTTATCGAATTTTTTATCAGCGTGTATCGGTGGGACGCAAACAGCGTCATATCGAAAATAAATTTCCTGAAATCCGACGATCGCCGTACGCAATTTCACGCGATCGAATTTACTTTAACCCGAACGTGTCGGCGCGTTACGTTTCATTGAACCGTATCAATGACGGGTGACAAATCGCGGCGTGCCCGATAATTATTACATATACGTATACTTTATGTTGGGCCATTGATTAATGGCGTCACGATAAATTGCAGTTCACCCGATGGTTCAAGTACCAAACCAGCTAGTCGGCGCGCCAACTGCAACCAACGTAACGCTGGTTTGTCTCGTCGAAGCTTCCCCGAAGGCCATTAATTATTGGACACGCGAATCAGGTAAGATTCAATTAACTGTTTCTACTTCTTCTGCTTCTTCTATTCCTCATTTCGAAAAAATATTACCAAAGCTATAGAGCATCATAGTTCTAACGAAATCGCTTCCAGAAAGAAGCGATGCTGAACAAAAGACAGCTGTACATAGAAGTATCGGTAAATTCTGTATTTACTAGAAATTCTTTATTTATCATATCGGTAATAACCATCAATATTAATATGGAGAAATTATTTACTGTTAAATCGTTGTTGTTCGTGTATTTATATCGAGTATAAATGTGCAAGAATATTTGTGTAAATATCAAGAATAAAATACGTGTAATAACTTATCTGAAAGATAGGACACATTTCATTATTTCTTCTTTGTTACTATTTGTAAGATAGTAAAATACGAATATATATATACACACATATATATATATATATATATGAACATCCAAAGTTCATTCACACCGCACTTGTCAAATTCGTTTTCTTCCTTTGTTAGACATAATTTAATTTTATCAAATTATGATGTATTTTAAACATTCCTCTGTTCACCACTGTATAAAAACCAGGCATAAGATTTTATTTTTCGAGTCGAAGAACGTGAATCGATAGATAGGTTTATTAAATCGCACGCGATAGAAACTGAATTTTCGTTGGCTGGCTGGCTGAGTAAAATAATAATTCGCCGAAGCGTGTTCGCTGGCGAGCCACGAAGATAAGTCACGTACAGAAATTTAAATGCGAAGCGAAGCCGAGCATTGTACGGTTCGAAAATTCCCATTCTACGGGATCCTTAGGACCTCTTTACTTTCTTATGGTGTAACGTTTTGTGGAACGAAGTTAGCATAATTTGATACGCTTTGTATAAAATTGTTTCGCGAAGATCAGTTATATATACGGATTATTTTAAAATGTTTAAGAACCGTGAGAGAAGAAACAGAAGCTTTTAACATTGTTTAATCGATATTCGCCATTACCATTGAAATGCCTTAATAATTTTTCTATGGTAAGCCGCATAAAGTTCGACGCTTGACGTATTTTAGTATACGTTGGAAATCCACGTGTTTCTACTAAAAATATAATCTGGCGTTCCTCTCGTAGTTTAGATATTAATGCTTGAGTAATTTTTTAGTTTAAGAAAAGAAAATACGTGAAGCAATTTTTGTAGTATGCACACGCTACGAAAAGACATATTCGTACGTATATGAAGAAAATTATCCGTTTTTCTACGTAAATTTTGTACGTTACGCGTTAACAACCATATGACGATGGTTCCTGCTCACGTGATTACGAAAAATCTTAGAAACTCCTACTTTACGCATTTATTTACTCGATACTATTATAATCGATTACAATCGAATACAAATAAAATTACGATCGTTCAAAATACCGAAAATTTTGGTAATTTTTAAAAATGTAAATCCTTTTTCTGTCTCAGGCGAGATGATAATTAGCAACCACAAGTACTCGATGTCAGAAGTGAAGACATCCGTGTACAGTGTACAGATGCGCTTGGTAATTATGAATCTACAGAAACAGGACCTCGGTGGTTACAAGTGCATCTCAAAGAACTCGATCGGCGACGCAGAGGGAAACATTCGACTTTACGGTGAGTTCTCATGGATAATACGTTTACGAGGATCGCAAACTCTCAACTTTGGTGCTTTCCAACTTCTTCCTCTACCTCCGTTTATGTTTACCTATCAAAAAGTATTTTTCTTCTTCGCGACTACATGCCACGCCCCCATAATACACATATGCACGGCTTTTCTATGCGAAATTGTTTCGATGAACAGAATTTCGTTAGGAATGCTAACAAGAGAAAACAAAACAAAGTTCGCGAGGAATATCGCGCTTCTAAAGGATGGGCCGGTGTTATTAATTGCGAGATAAAAAGATGGAAGGATGATGAATGCGAATTAAAAGGGTGAATAATATTAAGAGTTCTATACGTCATGGAACGTATTGCTCCAGCTTTCTTAATTTTTACAAATTCTTCTTCGGACAAATTACTTATTGGTATTATTTCCTCTTCTTCTCTCTTTTTTAATACCTTCTATGTGGCGAACGTGTCTCACGAAATCGCGATTCTGCGTAATCCAATGTTAATTGGATCGCATATATGTGTTGCGTTACACTCGCTTAATTAGAGACAGTGCGATAAAAATTATAGTACCGCGTGAGAAGAGTCGACACGAAGCGCAGCATAAATAAAACGAAATTATATTTCTATCTTAATTGCTAATTAATCGCTGTTTATTATGGATCATCGAGGAGAAAGTAATGTGCCATTATTTCCTTTCAATTAAAAAAATGTACAATAGAAGAAAAAAAACGAAGAAATCTACGCTATCAATGTATACAACGAGGATTATATTTTTGTAAAAAAAAAACCTAGAAATTAAATTCTAAATTAAATCTAACAAAAATTCTAAACTAAATTTAATCAAAAATCTAATAAACGAATTAAAAAGGAAAATACGCATACGATTAAATTACACATAAAGAATTTAGAGAACAAGCGGCTCTAAGGATAAAGTCATTAGTTCAACAATACTGCGCGTAGAGGTAAAGTTTAATAGAAAAAACTGGATGCTTCTATGGCGTTAGTGTATAAGTTAGGATAAGCGGTACATGGTAGATAGTTTAAGGGAACAGAGCTATGGGCGATGAGAACCGACCGCCGATAGTTGTCTGCTTAGCTTTAAGGTCAGCCGGCGATGACGTGTTGATGGTCGGGTGAAATTCTTGCGAGGCAGGTTGGCTTAGACCAAAAGGAATATGCGTGCGTGTGCTTACAGGGACTGCCTGCGTGAAGGCAAGAGAATCTTTGCCAGCGAGCGTAAGTGAACGGTACAGCCAGTACGATGGAACGTCCCTTTTTAGCTAGCAATGAAACGATAGTTCAATCTCCAATGATAAGGTCGTCCCTACACTTCTGAACGTTAAAACGTTAACGACGGCCGTTATTATCGCGCGAAGAAACATTTGCTCTCTATACTTTTCTTCTTTTCCGAACAAAATGCGATTGTCCCGCTTCTGCGCTAAACCTTCCGTGTCATAATGTGATTATGCGTTGTTATAAAAACCGATATAAATTCTCATTGGCGCTTTCAAAGTTTTATAATATTATGCGATACAGAGTTACGTTATCGCGCAACAATTTTACGAGAAAGTAGGAAACCAACACGTGGAAGAATAATAATTCGCGTATGCGTCAAACTGTCAGGTTTCACGGCGTATGCGGATTATTCAGAAGCGTTGTTAACAATTTACATGCAAATCAAAGATAAATGTTCGTACGGAATAATTGAAATAGTCGCATTGTTGATATACGGGAGATATCGCGAATAATAATGATTCCCGATGATAGAAATAAAATGTGATATTTCTTGAAACAAGCAGCAGCGAATAAATTTCGTTGGATTCTGCAAAATTTCTCGGTTAGCCGGAAAACGCAGACAAAGTAGATCGTATGATATAGTTATTCAGGATATATATGGTGTAATGGTCGTTCACCTAATGACAATGGCAATTAGCATTGATTATTAATTTGAGCGTAATAGCTGGAGTATCGGGCTGGAATTGGCCAAGCTGCTTATTTTTGCGAAACCGATGGTTATCGTCTGCTCCGGTTTAGTTCTCTAACGCAAATCCAAATTTGTTTCGTTGCGACTCCCGACGCGGAAATGTTCGTTCGACTATCGGCAAGCAAAAACAATGCCACGCGTATATATCGTTCGTATCGTGCCGCGAAACGATAGATTTTAATTCTAAAGAAAATAAAACTGACGTTTTATTGGTCGAATAGTAATTTGCAATTTAGCGAGGGACGTATTCTACCACATTTATAGAGAAGCGTCGCGATATTTTATCTCCATATAATATAGAATATACACGGAATGAAAGTGTCCAAATCCTCTTTAATCTGATCGAACGATCGATGGAGAAGGATAATTTCAAGTTAACGACGTGCATTACTTCGAGGAGCAAAGTTTATGAATATAATCGTTACGGTTAAACTCGCGTATTTCAATTTTCTGTATAATTACGCTATTACGCTGGTACATGTTATAAATACGAAACCTATCGTATATTCGAAACTTTGTTCTTCAAACTTGAATTAAATTTCTATGAAAGAATGTTAAATAAAACACGCCAATAACGATCCTGTAAATATCTACAAGATTCATTAACTTTCGACTATCTTGAGCAGATCAGCGATAAAAGAAATTAAATATTTAGAAAAATAATTTTCTAAATTTTTCGTCCCACTTGTCTCGTACGGTGAAAAATCCCGTGTGCGCTCAAAAAGGGAATTTCATTTCCAAATAAACGTGAAACTTGTCGCGACATACCGTTTGCTCGCCGTACTTAGCAATATAAATTTTCGAATAAAAGTTGAGCAGGACAACGCGTACGTCGCACGTGTATGTCGTATAATGAAACTGCAACTTTAAAATGATCGAATTTATTACGTCGAACTCGCTCGTCATCGGGTATGCGTTTTATATCGCGAACTACACGATGTAAATCCACAGGGACGAAATTACGAAACAAAATTCAGACTTCGAGATAATCGTATCGATATCTACGTCCTGTGTGTGTCGTCGCAATCAATATTTATCCGACCTCTGCAGACAGAAAAACAGACGAGAAATATTAGCTGTGTAACGTTTCAATCTAAACGAGAAAGATTATGGTTGCCGCGAGGAAGGCGCACGGTGCGCGTTGGTCGTTGAGGCGCGAATCAAACGATATCCAGAAAGACTTAACAAGCGGAGTAAAACCGAGTTTAAGTATTTACAAGGAAATCACCGTAACACGCGGCCCGTTATCGGCGCGCGAATCGGCTACGCCCCCGCGTTTAATGACGGAAATTTTATCGCGCAAACCGTGTAAACTAACAAAGCCGACGCGTGTATTATCGTCCACGGGGAGTGTATGTGCAAAGATTGTCCTGGCTCGCGCCGCGTTCTCCAACTTCTCGTTGAAGTCACGCGATCAGATAAACCCGGGGGATTAACCGTTAAACCAAAGCGATGGTATAAACGGAGCGTGAAGAGAACGGCCGGAGAAAAGAAAGCGGAGAAACGTAACGGGTGGGATTTTACGCTTAAACACAGAGTCTGGTTGTGACCTATAACAGGTCAATTACGTTCAACATTCTGGCTAAGTTTCCAGCTGAGAGCAGGATGCAATGATCGAAATAGTTTGATAATTGTTTGAAATGTTTTTGGCCGAGAATCTTGATGCGTTCAAGTGAACTATAGGAAGCATACTTCTCCCGATTGTTGTACCGCTGTATTCTGGTACCGATTGCGGTCGCTCAGTCCGTTTGATAAACTTGTAATTTGGAAACTGGAAAGTTCGAATTAGCGATGACATCTGTTACATAGGGTGATAAAAGATGGGTCGGAGAATGCCAAGTGATTTATAGTTGCCACTAGGAATAAAACTAATATTCACCAGAGTAGTACATTATTCGATGCTTTATTTTTGTAAATCGAACAGAAATTGAACGTTCTTGACGCGAACGTCGTGAAACGTCATCAAAGTATACAAAATTCTGATTTATTTTGATAATTTCGAATAAATGCGCATCAGTGGGCATTTAATATTTAATATATAAACTAAGTAGTTGGTTATCGTTTTATTAAACTCAAGTGAAACAAAAAAGCCGCATCATTTACGCTATCATACCCGAGTTGAACGAACATGATTTCGAGCTCGCCAAATATACAAATGGACGAACAAATCGAACGATCAAATAGACAAAGAACCACAAGCGTGTCTGCAGAGAGGAGAATAGTAAATCAAAGATGCGGTCGCGGGTGGCACACCCTGTACAACAGGCACGATCGAGGGTGGCAAGAAGAGAAAACGAGGAGAAAAAAGAGGGTAGAGATGGAGAAGGAGAGGATGTATAGGAGTATAGGAGTAGCAGGAAGCATCGCGTAGAGGAGGATGGGACAAGAGTGGCGAGAGATGTTGGCACGTCACGTCAAGGGCTAAAAGTCCGCGAAACAATATCCAACCGTCGGCCCATCCTACCCCAACGCTACATCTCTCTTCCCTTTTCTCTTGCTGCTGCTTCTTCTGTTCCGTATTAGTTATCGTTTATCAGGCCGGCCAGACAAAACGCGCCGCCGGGAATTGGGTGAGCCATCTGTTGCCAGACATGATCGATAAAAGTCCGCCAAGTGCTATCAGTGCTAAACTGCTATTTCGACGAGCTGCCGCACGTTTCACCCTTCCATTCCCCCTCGTTCCAGCCCTCCTCTCCACCCCTATATCTCCACCCTACCACCCTGTGGCAATGTCTCGTTTTCTCGTGCCCCTTTGTCGAGCGTTCCACCACCTTCCGCGATTTCTTTTTCCCGCTTCTTCTTTCCAGCTTCCAGCCCCGCAACATCTGTCCGGGGCCAGATCCGATCGCGGAAGTGTATACGCAATAAATTGAATCCGGCCTGCAAATTGCTCGTTACGCTTTGCTTGGTCGATTAGGCTTTTTGCGGACGCCAGCCGGCAAATTTTCGATGCAGGATAGAACCGAGAATGGGCTCCAGTTTTTTGGAAACGGTTATGCCGCAAGACGTGCGCCATTTCGTCATTTCCACTCGTACCTTGATGGCTTTTGCCGAAGGGTCGTGATGATAACGTTAAGGATGTCTTCCAGTTTTCCACGACAGCGATGGATGCAAGCAGTTTTTATTCGGGACTTTGCGTTTTTGTAAGATCAACCTATTGCGTGTAATTAAGCCATTAAGCATCAAACAATATACGATATAGTTTACCATAATGTTATAAATACTTTGATTTCTTTAAAAAAAAAAGAAAAACAGTTATAGAATCCAGGTAAGAGAAACCATGTGGAAGAAGGTATTGAGCGAACGCGCGACGTTACTTTTCGTACACACGATGTTAAGAAACAAAATTCGATTAATTGAGATTAATTGCGAATTTCCTTGTCCTTGCTTTATCTCCTCCCGCTAAATGAAAGGAGAAAACTGGTTTGCTTGCTTTTGTATTTTCGTAATTTCGGTGAATTACTTGGCGTATATAATAATTTTAGAAAACAATATCGAAAGTGTACGGCGGAAGCGACGAAACTTCCCATTTCGCCTTTTCCAATTTCTGGTGTGTCAATTTTGCAACACATGGCCCTTGCGTTATCACGATGGAAGATTGCAGTTTCTTTTTGTTTTTTTTTCTTTCCTTTCTTTTTCTTTTTTTCTTTTTTTTTTTTTTCTTTACCTGAACATCGGACGATTCCTTAGGATAGTTTGAACAAATTGTTTCTTTGCTGGTAATAAAGGCCTTGAAAAATAATTTTATCGGAAATAGCAGATGAATGTAGATTAATATGCACGTAATTAGTATCGATCTATTATACGATCGATCGATATTTCCTTGAATTAAGCATGAAGTCATCGAAATTTCCAATTTCTATAAATCAAACGACAGACTTCTTTCATTTTTATTATCATCATTTTATATCAGAAACATTGTGTGTATGTTTGGGATTTTATCGACGCGAGAATCGCAATAAAAATGACATTCAAATTTTAAAATATATTTTAATGAGTAACGTCCTATAGGACATTCGTCGTTCGCTCGTTCGAATCGGTAAAAATATTGTACAAAACTGTATTTGTATTTCCATATTCTATATAATTATCCTCATATTCGTATTTCAAAGCTCTGAATAATTATGCAGAGACTAACTGTTTTATTAAATTTTATCATTTCATCGCCGAATATTTGCAAATATTATTTGCCATTACTTTCTATACACTATGCATTTCTGAAACTTGATAATTTAAATAAAATCCAAAGATAAACGCCGTCTATTGAAAATTAATTCCCTACAGTCGAAATGTCGCTGACGGGAACAACAATTTTCCAACAACGAAGCAATGGAATCGTAAAGAAATTTTAATATAACAAGTTACACGGCTTCGCCGTAGGGGTGGGGATGTAAAAACTGAAGTATTTTTATGAAACCGCAGCACAAATTTAATATCGCATGTAAACAGTTGCACGGAGATGCCCAGAAGATATTAGTGTTAGTGGAGTACATGTCGATACACGTATAAATTGAATCCACTATAGAAATTCCTCGTCAAAGAGATGCATTCTTGCTTCCTCTTTTTCCGCCAATACCGTCTCCTATGTAATGCGACGTCGAGCGTGAAAATGCTCCACTCCACAACCCTGGTATAGTTTCTATCACGAAGTTATGCATGCGCAAAAAAAAAAGTGTATGGCGTCTGATGTCACTTAAATTGTCCCACTAACTACCAAGCGTGTCGTTAGTCCGAAACGTATCGTGTAGCCAATTTTTTATGCCGCACAACTTTGAAATATTGCTTATACGAGTAAAGAATTTTTTACACGAACAAAATTTAATTACGTATTATACGTTGCATAATATAGAAATTTAAGAGAAATAGAGTTCAGATCAAAGATTTTCAATCTATCAACTGAGCACAGAAATGCGTGGCGCGATGTCTGACCATGTACCGTACTATACCACCAGCTTTGGACAAAACACTACTTATTATTTCTGCAGCAAGAAAATATATAACCGTGCTATAACTAACTAAAAATAAATTTAATAATTAAAAATATTAAATAAATTTAATAACATGAAAATACCGTAGTGTGTGTGTGTGCGCGCGCGCGCGTCTGTGCGTAAACCCATCACAAGTCCACGTCGATAAATTTCCATTTTTTGCATAATATCTTAAATATCTTTTCAAAGAACACACCATATTCTTCGTATTATTGATGAAGAATCTGACGAGCGAAATACTTAACTTCCATTTGACTCCGTCCTCTTCGATAGAATCGAGAAAAATGACAAATTTTATTGATTCAACTTAAAATGATTTCGTTTATTTCAGATATGGATCTACCGAAACACTCGAAGAAACTGGGAGACCGAAGACTGGACGGTGACACGAACGAAGCGGTCAACGATCGAGATCACAGACTGACTAACGTGTATCAAGGCTCTTTACGGGAAACGGGTTCAACCTTGGAACCATTCTTCAACGGCGACGACGCATCCTCGTCGACGTCCTCAAACGACATTTTACCACCCGCCTCTTGTATTCTTCTAATAGCATTGTCCCAACTGCTCGCTTTAACGTAAAGAACACTAAAAAAAAAAAAACAAAAAGAAAAAAGAAAAAAAAAACACGTGAATACAGAAGGAACGAAGAATCATGCGTTTACTTCAATGACGACGGTCGATCATTTTTTCCCCGTGTGTCGATGCATATCGATTTCTGTGCTGCGTTATACTCGTCGACAGAGGAAAAGCGAGTTCATTTCGGAAAGATTAGTTACAAGTTTGTGTTGATATCTCATCGTTGCATTTGTTCGATCCCTCCATCGATGATACACTACCGGATCTAGCTGACGAATTAGAATCGAAAGAGGTTGTATCTGTTTGCAGAGTTCGTTCGGTAAGTAACGATACATACAGATTTCTATCTCATGTTATACAGTTTTAAAATTCTATCATTTTTCACATTTTTGTCAATTTCGTCTAATTCGGTTTCATATTTTACCGATTATTCATTTTGAATTTCATTCGTTTTTTCGGTCAGAAAATATTCTTTTCGCTTATTTATTTATGACTCGTTTCTTGTCTTTATTTGAATTCTTTCCTTTTTTTATAGATTTATCGTGGATATATTATAAAATAAGATCACAAAACGATACGAAAATATTTTTCGACGTATTTCGAGCAAAATATTTCTTACATACTTCTCCTATACAACTTGTACAAATTTTGATATTTCATTTTACGTGGATTTAACTTTTTCTACAACTTTTCGCAACGTGTTTGCCTAGTTTGAAAGTACTAAGTATCGTGTAATGTAAAAGCAAGTTTAACTGAATTAGAAGAATTTTATACGAAACTTCGTGATCTTCGCCGTTGAAGGACTGATAAAAATATCGTACGAGCCTTATACATTTTTATCTAAAATTGGATAAATTCATTACGCTGGACCAAAATATATATCGTATAGTCGTTGCGACTTGAATCAAAAAATCGTTGTTTCTTCGAACTTTCTTATTAGTCCTTTGAATTTTCAAAATTCCTAACTTCCGATTAAAGCAAATTTGCAAAACACAGAAGTTAGAATGGCGAACAATTAACGCCCACGTTTTGTATTTATTTATTTATTACAAAATTTTCAATTATCATATTTCTGCCTAAATATTAATCTACTACATTCTTTTTTCTATCCGTGTATAATACTTTCTCTAGAAAGCTGAACTGAACAACAAATTATCTACCCAGAAAAATAAGTATTTAACTAATATATTTAAATTTTATTGACAAACTTTTTAGTAGAATCTTATCTTCGAAAATCGTATAATAACGCTTTATTTATTATTTTACTAGCGAATAATTTCACTGGGTTAAATTTTGGTCATTTGTAAACAACAGGTTTTGCGAGTAATACGCAAACGCTTGGCAAGCGATAGATTTAAATTCGTTACGTCGCCGACGTAGGCATTTTTATCTCTCCAATTAAGAAGACACGTCTCGTTAGAGCAATTTCACCATCCACCTGTTACTCTGTAATCCACTTGACCTACGTGTATAAGTCCACACTTTAATGTAGCACCACTTACACGATCTTTCAACAAAAGAACCAGACCAGAGAAGTATTTTAAAGTGGTTTTAAAAATACGCGCCAATGTGCCAGGTAGTTAAATACAGTAAATGACTATAAAAACTGAACCGCTCGAAGAAAACAGGAAAAACATTTAGAGAACCGTAAAAACAGTACAATTGGCCTACTAAATGATCGTTTTCATCAATGGACGCTTAATATCAGACGAATTGTCAAACGATACGAAATTCGTTATAGTTGCACCTAGTTAATTAGTACGTAATATATACAATGATCCGAAAATACCATTTACAGTCGCTCTCAACAGTAACTTTTATTTAAAGGAAACGCGCACAAAATCAGAAACAGGATTATAAATTACCGCCAAATAGAATATCGATAGAAACAACGAAACAAAAAGCAAAGACTTTCCGATTTCTCTATCTCGTTAATTCTCTCAAATTAATCACCCCTTTCAGATAGCAAATAATACTTGGTAAAAAGAGGGTAATTGTTTCGGCTGGACAATTTATCGAACGAATTTCTACTCGAATTTTTCCTCGCGTACACCGCTTGAACGAACGGAGAAAAATCGACGGACTGATTCTTTGTTTATTCAGACCGCGAAACGAGTCGAAGCTTTAGTCGTATCGCGATAAACTTGGGTCACGGGCACAATTGCACGTCGACCAACAGAGGTACGTTATTGTATCAGGGCTGACGAACGTGAAATTAATATTCTAATGAATATCGGAGAAACGTAACGGCAGAACGAAGATCTCGTCGTGGATCTCGTCATATCGAACAGCTCGCTCCACCGTGCGATTGTCCGTTCTAGGCTTAACGAGATATCTCGTTAGCACTGCATGTTCGCCTTCTCTGTTTCTCTTCGACGACCGGTCTGTCGAATTGTCCGATCCGTTGCAATGATAGAATTATTAAACCCCGGGCTCGTGTACTTTTTTCTTGTCCCATCCTCGTTTCTACCCTCGTTTTTTCCCCCTACTTTACTCTGTCCCTTTCCGCGTTATGTCTCACGGATTCACGTGTCTTTTTTCAACGTGTGAACACGCATACGGAGGGCACGGAATAGAATCTGTTTCCTTCGTATCCGACTCGCTGCATTATTATGATCGTTGACGGGGATATCAGACAACCGAGATAAATGCGAACGAACGAAATTTAGTTACGCAAATGTTGCTGCTCATCGTCGGTTCACAGAAGGATCATGCGCGAATCGTAGTTCTGCATTTGATTAAAACGCGAAACAGCCGCGTTTCCGCCTAGTTGATACGTAAGCCATTCGGACGTCGCATTGATCGACTCTATACGATGAAAAGAGCGACGATGTCGCAAATACTATTTTTTAAATTCACTTTAGAATTTGCCATTCCTTATATCGTCTTCTTGCGACGAATACACTTATTGACGTAAATGAATCGTGTATCCGCGTGACGAAAGTAAAAAATTAACAAGAAGTAGAATTGAACAGTTCGACTTCTAAGAAATCATGCACAGGTTGTTTAACAATTTGTTGTTCGACAGCTCTTGATAATTTTTCCTTTCATTTAATGTTTCCAGCGAGGTTTATAATTCCGTTATTTTGATTCTTTGTTGAAGTGTCAGAAAATCTCGGAATATGTCCTCTGGGGTCTTTACAAATTTTTACGATACTGATAAATGCAATTAAAATTACCAGATACATATATATTATTCGTACATCGTATGCGTTTCACTAGAATATCTAAAATTTGGACGCAAATATTCTAAAGAAATTTCACCGTTGGTGTAGGTATCATCGAGAGGAAACATATAAAAAGTATCATTCTATTCTCTTGTTCCTTGTATTACGTAGGAGGACAAGAAATAAATTGGCAATTATTAGTAACCTATACGAATCCAATACATATCCCTGATCAATTGTAAAGTAGCGATATGATTTCAGATTTTTAAGCAACGATTAGGAGTACACAAGTCTGAAGATATCGTTAGATTTGTAATAAATACGAAAAAAAAAAATTGTACAGACGAACTGAGTTTATGGTAATCGTTACACGAATGCAAAGTTAACGTACTTTTCGTGAGAAAAGATTTTATCAAGCTTAGAAGACTTTTCAACGAGTTTTACCAAGTAAACTTCATCCACTTTGGTAGCATAGGTATACGTTTCGTGAATGTCCCAATGTTTAACAAGTTCAGAAATGAAAAACAGTTCATTCGTGTGAAATGGAAATTTATTATCACAATTGTTTACATATTTACATATTAACGACCGACGTTTAACGCAATATCGATTGATAATTAGCTAGAAGAAAGCTTTTATTCGTCTCTTAATTTCACTAATATTCTCTGGTTACACGTAACTTTCGTCGCGCTTCCATACCTTAAAAATTTGTTTCTCCTCATAAATTGTGTCACTTACAGGGAAAAGATAAACTCCCATCATACCGAAAACTATAACGCCTCTGATCAAGATATCGTCGATTTTCTAATGTATAAAATTGTTAAATGAAATTTTATATATATATATATATATATATATATAACGATTCAAGAATTACAAAAAGTAAGCACGTACACGTGGTACGCAAATGACAGTGTGTAACGATAACGATAAACGCAGTTTGCCGACAAAGTATAGTTAATTCATTCAGCGTGCAGCGTGCGTTTTGCTCCCTTTTACAAGAAAGTCTCGTCGCTCATGTACACGAATAAAAGGAAAACGAGAAGAAAAACTGGAAGGAAAAAGAGAGCATGAGACGAGATAAAGGTGAAAAACAAAAGAGTCGCGCGATAAAGCACAAAGTCATTAATTAAAGTCGTCGTATGAGCGAAAAATGAAGTTGTATCCGTGCTTTCGATACTGTTATATCGGTGTGCATGCACAGAACGCCACGTTGTTCGTATGATGAGCTTCCACCGTATGTAGTGTAAAAACGAATAAAAAAATATTATGGAAAAAACGAAGAAACGCAAAAGTGAAAAATATTCCGAGCTAGTAAGAATGTAAGAAATGTATCCCTCTGCTTTTGCAACCAACAAATAAAGAGAGAGAAAAGTATCGTCGAGCATTATTATGGCGAGTAATGGATGATTCCGTACGGATGTATGAGAGGCTGTGTGTGCATCTTAAACGGGTATGTAACGTTAGGAAATATATGTACGATTTTTACGTACAAAAAGAGAACGAGCAAAATTTCATTTATCCTATGTATATAGATAGGTTGTGTGATTTTTTTAAATTTACATATTTTCAATTATCATATACATGATAATGATATACGATAGTAAATAATAATAGATTTGTGAGATGGAAGTATATCGTCTTGAGTTATGTTATCAATATTGTAGTGGATGTTTAATATATTTTTCAAGTTTCTATCGGAATAAACAGACTGAGATATTATTTCTTTCTCACTATATATCAAAGTTAAATTAAAGCTTAGATTTACAAATCTAGATCGCACTTTTGCTAGACAACTTGACTGACAGATTCGTTGAGAGAACGCAGTTTTTTAGCATTCTTTACAAATAATATTCGTTTCAAGCATATTAAAAAGGTATTAAGAGGAAAGTGAAATAAGTCGCTTCGGTTGGAAGAACGTGCCAAAGTGTGTGAATTTGAAGTAGCGATGCCGCGTTTCATTTATTAATCGCTTTCATTTATTAATCCCGTTTAAATACATTCTAGTTAATGAAATTTCGTTTTAGAGGGATGTGTCAGAGTGTTTGATGCAAGATGTTAATGTTAAAACAATGTTTCCGATAACGACATTATCCTGTTGGTAATTAAGAAATCTTTGATCGGAAAATGTTACATAAACGAAGCAACTAGTTCACGGAAGATCGCACGGAACATTTTATTTAATCAGAGGCTGAAATATAACGAACGCCAGCTTAAACAAATTTCCCTTTAACTTATTCGACGGAACGAATTTCTTTGTTGCGTGAGAAAATAATCCTTGTTCTTGACGTCCGATTTAATAATTACAGTCAAAGATTTATTTCAAAGAAAAAGCGCGGTTCGTTTAGGAAGAAAGTAAGAAATTACGCAAAGATTTTTTACTTCGTTACTCTTCCGGTGATAATAACTCATTAATTGAAATTTTTAAGGTAGAAATCTTATACTTATACAAATATTTGAGAATTTAATAATACGAAAATTCAGCAATTCGCGACGAAAAATAGAAAACAAGGAAGATGGTTCCATATAAGTTGATAATTCACGAATAAACAAAATTTCTACGCGCAATTGCAAACATGCGAAACGAATGAATACGAATGAATCTGAATTGACTGTTAGTAACTAGAAAGAAGAAAGATTATGCGACATTTAATATTAGTGGATATGAATATACATTTATGTGTAGATTGTGTAAAATACGAAATATAATGAAACGATATTATTAAAGTTATCGAATTGTTGGCTGTAGGTGTTTACGACGTTTATATGATATGCTATATATATATACATATATACATATATATATATATATATATATATATATGTATATATATATATACATATGTATAATAGAGTGTAAGATATAAATAAAATATGAAATCAAACAAAATGGGCTTTCCATGGTTTGGTAACATGAAATAAAATCTTAAATATCGAAAGAGATTCCATCAACCATTTTCTTTAAACACGTAACACGACAATGAAAAAGAGAAAAGAGAAAAGTTGGTAGAATCGTTATCGTTACATAATTTAATTAAGATTAACAAAGGAATTTACCCACAGATTATCATCACGAATATCATCGGTCATTTCTAAATTATAACTTTCAATTCATCGGCAAAATTATACGGAGAATGAAACGTGTAAGTGAATGAAATGTACATTTATGCAAAGCGAAACAATCGGTATAAAAGCGTATTGTAAAATATACTACATTATTTAATTATTAGTACACTGATTCTGAGTGAATGTAAATATTTTTGTTCTACGAACCGTTTTTATGCTATTATATTAAATGATGCAGATAAATCTCATGTTACGAGGCAATCGGGAAACGCAGCATGTTCAAAAGAATTAAAGGAAATCGCATAAGTATAATGTATCTCTAAAAATGTACCGAATTTAATAGAGTAAGTCGACTGACGCGCGGGTGAAAACTATCAACGAAAAACAGAAATTAAAGCTCATATCGGATAACATATCGGATGGCTTTTCACCCCCGTTGAGTTTTTCCTTATATAACCGGGAAATACGTTCTTGGCACTTCTAACTCGAATTTTTAAGCGATTTCGACCGAAATCTTCCAGACTTTCAGGACCTGGATTTTTGTGATGTAAGTTACTTTATTTTGACAATGCTCTGTCATTTTGTCAATATTGTGATTAATTTCATTAGGTAACCAAAGATGGCTTAACGTTTATGGGAGACCACGATCATCGTAAGTAATTGTAACATTAATATTCTCTTTTCTTATACAGAATCCTCATCAATTTATCGACTAGTGCGCTATTTATATTTTTATTGGAAATTTAGAAACTCGAAAGATTAAAAGTTCGAAGATTCGAAAATTCTGCAATTTGCCAACTGTTATTTACATAGCTAGCATAGTTGGTACATCTTTGAGTATTCGATAAAAGATAATTAAAATATTAACAAAAATGACGGAGCATTCCCTCGAAAGATCACGATTTACACTTAAAGAACATAATACACAATTTTATTTACCATCGATCTATCCATTCGAATTGGCTTTTTGCGCTTCGTCATTTACCAAATGCTAAATTAGTGTTAGTTCCATTGCCATTAATTAACAATAAGTAATATTCGATCGATATATGTGCGGATTTGATAATAAACGGAAATAAAAGAGAGCGATTAAAAAGAAAAAAAGAAGTAAACATATATGAATGGTTAGTCTTTGAGGAGCACTGAGAATCGTCCTCCTATAAATGGCCTGGCCTTGATATATTTTGCACTATACGTACATACATAACGTACATTATTTACGAAGAAAGAAATAAAAGATGAACGAACAGAAGGATTTGTCATACTGTGAATACGATCATCTTCCCCTTCGAGAGTCGAATATTTAAGGGCGTAGCCGCACACTGTACAATAATTACGCGCATACGCGTATGATATAAATATAACATATGCATATATACATACGGTATAATATATGAATATGATTAACGATATGCATACTTGCGTCGATGTAATTAAACAATGTATCGTGTAATAACGTGATCCCGTGATGGATACTTGTACTAAGCCTACCAATGAATTATCGCACTGCTGGTACCAACGGAGACAAATATATATATATATATATATATATATATATATATATATATATATATATATATATATGAAACTGAATAAAGAAACGATTAATGTATAAATCTCATTGTCAATCATTTTTAGCGTCTGTGTAGTCGGCATTTGAAATTATTTGCCGTGATATTTACATAGATAGATGTTTCATTAGAAATGTTCAACGTCTAATCGACGTTGCAAATTTTATTTTTAATCTTATTAAATTGAAAAAATTCCGTTTTTGTTTCGTGTAAATTCGTATAAATTGGAAAAATGTTTATAACTATTCTTCGGTACGACGTATTTATATCAACGTATAATATCATTTCCGTTATATTACGTGCAAGAGACTCATTTCGAAGTTCATCAGGATTCCTACTCTGTAGATGTATATATTGTATTATATGCAGCGTATCAAAACGTCCCACTGACCTAGATGATTATTCAGTTTAATGACCTGTCGCTGTCGTTCTTTAACCACAATCTAACGAGCCTACATAAATTAATTAATATAAATATCGAACATTAATCGGGTGTGGAACGGTACACAAAAATTTTAACGCTTATATTTTAAACTTTACACGGCAAAAATTACACAAACATTTCATGGCATATGTATGACCGTATAACAACTTTTATGAATTTAAATTTTGTTCAAAATACAAAGGACAAAAGAACAAAGAACAAAGAACAAAATAAATTAATTAATTTTCTTGCTTCTACCGATCACAAAAGCATCGCTTAACGGCGAATTTCACTTACGAGTTGATCCACGTAGTACAAGTTGATGTATGGTCAGACGTTACCGATACGTAAATATTCGTACGATATTTAAATAAAATAAAAAATAAAAAAGTATTAACTCGACTAATCGACGTAGATCGCTGAATCTCCGAAACTTACAATCTCATAATATTTCCTATCAATCGGGAGTAAGAGAGAGTAATAAACAAATTTCGCTGTCGTCCCGATCTGAATAATTTCTCGACTTTCACACGAACCTTTACACGTCAACGACTTCTCTTTATCATCTCATACAGTCAGTGTATTGGCTATTGCAATCGTGCAATTTCATTTTACCAAAAATACATCAAGCAATTTCAGCATCCGATGGGATCCGATTTACAACTCCCGTTTACAACGTCCTGCTACCTCTCTTCAGCAAAGAAAAAGAAAAGGAAAAGAGGCTAAAAAGAGAAGAAAAGAATGTGTACATATTTCTACACGGGTCGCGTTCTATCAGAAAATGCTGAGAGTCTGCCGAGACACTCGCGTAGGGAAAAAAAAGTGACAGCATATTCGGACATTGATAGTCGTTGACCCTGAACAGAATCATCCAACTTGCTGCCCTTCGCTTGCGTCGTACAAAGACCGCAAAGGGTACGCGTTTCCATTTATATCGTTCAAAGAGACATCGGGCAACGGCCGTTATTCGGGGATCAAATGGAATGAGTGTTGTACCGTGTTTAGCCGGCACGTCATGAAATGACTGATGGCCGAACACCGAAACCCGTTCCGCCTGCTCTCGGATTTTGGGTCTAACAAAATGAAACCGTGGAATATCGGCGACCCCGAACTGGAAAGGCCTTTCTCTCTCTCTCTCTGATTCCTGCACAGACAAATTGCCCCGTTCTGCCCTGATCTTCGCTCAAGGATCGCTCTCTTACCTTCCACGAAGTTCTATACGGCGACTTTTGCAATTAATGTAACGTTTACTTTTGTATGGAATAATTGAGATTTGGAAGAAATCGAAGGCGAGAAGTTTAGCTGTCGGCAGATTTCAAAAAGCCTGAAACGCCAACTAATTATTTTGTTCTAATTTAACAAGGCCGAGATTCATGGTAACAATTCGATTACGGACTAATTACGACTTCAATAGGATTTAACAAGGCCGAGATTTCTGGTAGCTATTTGATTTAATAGTCGGCTAGTTATGATTTAAATAGAATTTCGTTTGATTGCGGAGAAAAGCATCGACTTCGATAAACGACGGAGCGAACGATAATTACAAATCGTTTAAATCGATTCTAAATAAACGCGTTCGGATTGTAGGACAACGGAATGTAGACATTATTATTACGGTAATTTATATTCGGTCGTTCTTCCAGGATGATATGTCGGTAGCGCGGAAATGTTTCGGCAAGGTTGTGAACCAAATCCAATTCAAACGGACACGAGTAATAAAAGCCAAATTGTTTCTGTCCGATTTGAACAATGAAAGTACGAAGAGTGATTAATTAAGCGATACACGTGATAAACGGATATGGCATAAACGTCCATTCGATCGGTACATTATCGTGTACGATGGAAAATATGTACTCATCGAGGGCATTATACGTTGTGACAACGAGTCACGTCGATGCGTGTTATTATATTTTGCATTGCTCGTGTGAAATTCGTTGCCAAATCGATGCTCCGCGACGCGTATATCGCGAATAAAATAGATGGCCTGGCCGAAAGTACCGGGCTCAGAAAGCTTATATGGCGTGCACGTTTACATTAATCTATTTTTTAACGGATAAATACGCGCCAATCCATTTTCAAGTCGTTCGACACAAAGTGAATTTAAAGAACGTTTAGGCTGGTTTATTTTGATATATAGATTAAAAATTATTGTAATCACATTTGCAGAGTTAACTTTCAATTCGATTTAATATGGAGGCCACGAGTAAAAAACACGATAAGTTACATTCCCACTCTTATCGACAAATCCTACACGAAAGAATATCGTTTCATTCGATTCCAGGATGAAGTAAGAAGTTTTAGGATATTTTCGTCACTCTCTGTCACGCAACAAAAATGGACTTGTCATATTTAACGATGTATCTTCTCTTCGAAATTACGAGGAAACCGATAAAAATCTCTTTAACGCATTAATCATACGCTAGTCTAACGTCAAATTTTAACTGACGATGTTGCCACAAAAATTCCATAAACACCGAAGCTGGCATCAATAGCTAAAAGAAAGCACGACTTTAAAAATACACTTTGTCTCGAGTCGACATCTCAATTAACATCGAAGATACTCGAGTTTAAAGCATAACGTACAAGACGTACCATTTAAAACGAGCATAAACGTGAGCGATCTGTGGTGACCTGGTTTTTTCTGGAAATGGGTACATGGCGTAGTATTAGCAAAAAGACGCCCGTTCAGCGTCTGTCACTGACCGCTGCACGATCGTCAAGCTCGAGAGATACGTCAGCGGTCGCGTGCGAGGACGAGATATTCGACCATCACCCAATAGGCATAGCCACGTTAAAATATTCCAAATCATTCTCCCACGATATATTTAAACGACGATATGTCCGAAAAGATACGGTGGACACGACTTATCGTATTTTATAAACCAGCTATAATATAAAAATATGTAAAACTTTGTTTTTGAAGCAATTAGTTTTGTTGTTGGTGCCGTAACGATTCAAAGGGTGTGCATAATATAGGGAGTAATATGAAAAATATACATTTTATGAAGAGTATCGAAAAATGTATATATTTAACGGGAATAGCGGTGAGAAACACGGCGAAAGGAGGGCTGAAATTTTTATTAAAATTAAAGTATATTCAAATATTAAAGTAATAATTTTATATACAGCTTTTGCATAAAAATGAAAGCGAGGAAATCGATCGGAATTTACGTACAATATAGAAAATACAGGATACTCGTTAGGAAACTCGTTGATGCTAAATCTGCATTAATGGTTGACAAACGTTATTGGTACTTAAAAAATCGCAACGCCAGTTAGCTAATTTTCGTGAGGCAAAGTTCATTGGATAGACCGAAAGGATTGGTCGTCATCTGGATGGATCGATATTAGGAGAGAAGAAGAACATCTTGCCATGACGGTCTATATCGCTGTAGACATCTCATCCAGATTCAATACACTCGATGATAGTACTTGGCCAACTGGACTAACATAACTTTGCCGACCGATGACCAAATAAATTGCAGATACCGCGTACTCACCGGCTGGGATATGACCTCGATGATTATTCAATTTAATGAGCCATTGTAGACGCTCTCTGAAACGTGACGTTTACACCGCAACCGATTTCCAAGCCTCGAACGATCGGTCGTTCATGCTTAACGAGTCGGCGACTCTCCCTGTCCCTCTCCCTATTCCTCCCTATTCCTCCGTCACTCTCGTTTCCACGCTATTCCTTGATGCTGTACAACTCTCTCCATCCATCGACGAACGCGTGAAAGTCCCCTCTGACTCATGTACACACGCGTCCAGAAAGCCACCAATACGGGAAAGGTTTACGGCGCGTTCCTCTTGCTAGAATTTCGATCCTATGACAACCACGCAATTCTAGCCGACCGATAATTAATAGACACTTGGAATCGAATTAATCCGCAATACGACGACAGGATGGCTCTCCACGTCCGGCCATTAATTAAGGATCACCACTCAAGGCGACACCAATGGGATCGCGATACGATCAAAATAGTAAATAAAACTTCCACGAGCATTCTCATTAATTAAATTTCATTTATTCGGCCGCATCGATGGCGAATCGATGTCTGGTTTTTCGACGTCACCGACCGAACAACCGACCGTCTGTGGTTATTAACGAAACTGTTCGAATTTACCGATACGCTGATTCACCAAAGTATTTGGACACTCGCCACGGAAAACATTTACGTGCGTATCGTACGTGTCGTACAAAACATTTTGAAATGTCATTGGCACTGTAATGAGACACGACCAACGCGATCATATTGGTCAAATTTAAAATCAATCTGAAATGTAAATAGAAATTAGATTAGAGACGCGTTTGCAATAAATTTCTAGACCTGTCTAACTCTGGTGCCATGGAACTGAATTCGCTTCGATTTTGCGAATCGTGTACATTGTAGTCGAGACTGCGGCGATTTTGGTCGACCTGATTTTCGGGTGAAATCGTGTAAAACGAGGGACAGCTCTCTAAATTTTTAGCAGATGTTTTGCAATATTCATTGGTAATGTTTTAATACCTAAACATGGCGAACAAAAATCGACGTATCGATCGAAGCGTGCACGATGTTACAATCGTAGCGATGGAGTAGAAATCAATTAAGCCGGTATTAGCGTTGAATTTCGTTAAACTATAATTCGGTGGTGCGATATATTTCAGCAATTAATTACGCAAGTTACCACGAAGGATTCCCTGTAGGCACTCTGTTCGTTTGTATCCAAAAAATTATATCTATATATTATATCTATAAAATTACATAATAAATAATATAAATAATATAAACAACAAATGCAAAAGAATAATTTTATTAATCAACATAATGAGACTAATCGTGTATCGTATGAACATTCGATCGCAAATTTTATCATAGAACATTCGTTCAACTTCCTATCAAGACTCGTTTAAATCCGTAATTTCCAACTCGTACATTACTAACTCTTCGGTTTTCTGAAATTTTCAATATTCTGGAATGTCAAGCCGGAAGCATTTTTCGACTCCTGTCTTCCTAGGAAATGAAATACATTACGTGGAGTATTGCATTATTGAAACTCCATCTTAAAGAAACCAACATTCTGCCCAATATTTTCAAGAATTTCGATATTTCCAGAATCGGGAATCGAGTACCTCGTCAACAAAGAATAAGAAACCACCGGGAAATATTCAACTGGGGAAAAAGCTCGCAACAGAAAAAGTTTTACGATGGCCGTTGCGATTGATTCTATTCTGTCGTCGAAATCAAAGAAAATTCCTCGATGGCGTAAATCAAACGGTACGTTTAATCGGACGAAGAACGCTAAAGTCAGAAGTGAAAGGATTAAAAAAAAAAGAAAAATAAACCGCTTCGAAGAAGAGAAACGAGGAGAACGAAGGAAGAGAGAAAATCTTACTAAAACGGCGAGTGGAAGCGAGAGTAATAGAAGCTAAGTGACGAGGAAGAAGAAGCGAAGTAGCGATCTCTCGTGGTACATACATATCTATACGGTACATGTATATCGAGAGACTCGTTTCGAGGCGAGTCACGTACAGGCCGGATGGCCGGAGTCCGAAGTGGACGGCAGAGAAAGGGTCGGCTCGTTAATCCAGATCGGCGCGGAAACACCGGAAAAGACGGAGAAACCGGTTACGTGGAAGAGAGAATGACGAAAGATCGAACAAATCGGTAGAAGCAGACAGAGACGATGAACAAACAGAAGAGACAGAGACGCGGGTAAGAGAAAAGAGAGCTGACGACTGGAGAGAGGCTTCCGGACATTGACGGCGACGAACGGATAGCCGTAAGAAGGAGCGACGCAGAATATTTGACAACGACCGACTTACCGGGAAAAAACTGTAATTTTGATCATTCTTCGTTAATAGACTGCGAATCATTACAATGCAACTAGCGAGTGTTAACGCAAATTCGTATTTTGCTATTACTGAATACTATACGTCGAAAGAAGCAAAATCTAAATATAGATTTCACTAGCATCAAGCGTCATATAGATTTCTGCATCTTTAAATTTTCCACGAATGCGTAAAAAAGATGCAGTCTATTATTAAATTTTTATATTCTCAAGGATCTTCTCGGTCGACTCACATTATTGAATCGTACGAAATTCCGCTCGGGCACCAGACGACATTAGTCTGCGCAATGTCCGATAATTCTTCGTAGTTGGACAGTCGTTTTCAAACACCGTCCTGTGTTCATGACTTGAAAGAGGTTGTGAAAGAGCGCGAGGGTGGTAAGAAGGGTAGCGAAAAAGTGGAGGATGTCGAGGAGGAGAAGAGTGGCGGAGAAGAGGCTCGAAGAGAAGGCGGAGAGCTGGATGACCGAGATAGGATAGAAGGCTGATATCATAAGTGGCTGCGAATCCTTTATAACTGAGGGAACTCGTGGGCTGAGCGAGGCGAGTTTGGAATTTTTGATGTAGTAGCAAGCAGATATGAATATCGGAAAGTTCCCAAAGGAATTCCACGGGATCGTCGAGGAGAAAAAGGGGATGGGGGACGAGAGGGCAAACCCTCTGGACTCTGGCTTCTGAACGGTGGATGGAGAGAGAAAGAGAAAGGGTTGAGGAGGAAGCGGAGAAAAAGAGCGGGAAAGGTAATCCTGTCTTTCCGTTAGCGCTCGTTCGAGCGACGCGAACTTTGAGAAATCGCCGCGAACCCGATAAATTTGCCGCCAAACGAGTGGCGATTTTGCGGAACGGTGAAACAGGAAGCTGAGCTGCGTAAACGGATCGCCGAGTCAAGATTCCGATGCCAGCGACGGGCTATAGGGATTCTCACGAGGTACTATGGCAGGTACTAAAGCCTTTGCGCGGGATTGAAAGCTTTCGAGAAGAAGAAATTAACCTTCTGTGATTTGGAAATTGACGTGGTCCAATTTATATTTTTTTATGTCTTTGCACGGTCGCTGGAAACAGGTTGATGGCAATCGTTAATCGCAAATTAGCGACGAAACATCGTTCATCCTTGGATAATATAGTGGCAGAGCGTCGACATTGCTAAAATCAGCCATAAAATAATGCAATAACGCGTCTTTACAGTGTGTTTGCAAATAGTTTGCCGCGGCGGAATATTTGGCGCTACATCAATACTGTTTCCGGGCTTATCAAATTCATTTGTGGGATATCAGGAAACTTCGCCTCTTGGGTATAACAAACTTACGTTTCGACTCTCGGTTCTATCTCTCTCTCCCTTTACCCTTGTCTTGCACTTCCTGTACCGACCAGGAATAAAGGAAAACTTTGATGTTCTCAATTACGTGTCTGAGCTACAGTTGTTCGGATGATATGCTTGTAAACGGTTACCTCGATGACCGTAACTCGTTTACCAACTCTGCTTCAAACGTACTCGAATAACTGTGACGTCCGATCGTTCGAGACAAAGCGCCCCGACAATGCTTTAAAGATATATATATATATATATATATATATATATATATATACGTATATATATGTACGTGTAGGAAGCAAAGTCGAGAGAAGTGTAATTGTTCGAACGACTTTCGATTGCGGTGATAATCTCGGTGCTTACTTTAATTTCAGATAATTAAAGATTAACAGCGTTGGTTAACGATCCTCGGTCACCGCGCCGCGTGTCTGAGATAATATTACTGTGCTATTTGCTATTTCCTAACTGATACCTCTGTTCCCGTTAAGCTATTTGTCTTTACAGTTTAATTGTGTATAAGCTTAATTAGCTTAACTCAGCGTGTTTGGAATACAGGTGACTTATAATTTTTATATGGAATCTTTTAAATAATTTTAAAATTTAAAGGATGATTCTTAAAGACGAAACAAGGCGAAAGTCAAGAACAAACAAAATTACGTTTTCGGCCTTGTTTTTTTTTTGAGAGTTATTGACAATTAAACACGAGTCGAAATATCTGTGCACGCGAGCAAACCCCCTTGCACGAACGAAGGTAAGTCAGCCTAAGCAACAGAGTGCACAGGGATCTTTAAATCGAACGATACGTCGGACAATTCGTAGAGAAGAAGATTATGACTTATTTGAACGCGTAAACCATTTTGCGCGATGTTTTGTACAGAAAATCGTAGATTAAACGGTATACCTACCACCCAGTTATTAAAATCTGTAACATGTCGAAAATCGCCTCGTGAGATCATTTCAAACCGAGAGGATTAATGTTTCCTCTGATCCTTTGCCTCCATAAATAATTAATAAATAATAGCGCACATAAACAACGTTTATACAAATTTCTTACACGCACCACGATCGTTCCGTCCGCGGGTTTCCACAAAAATATCACACGCACATCGCGAGCGTTCAGGATAGCCTCTGTTTTCTTGCGAGCAAAGTATACAATGGCCACGATACGTACAACACGCACTGTACACACACTAAACACCCAAATCACTCGCGTTAATCGTATAATCGCGGAATTAAATAACGAAGATTAAGGAAATAAGAAAGAATACAAGAATAAAGGAAATAAAGAAAGTTCCAAGAACTAAAAGTGAAAACATCATGCCCCGAAAACATCTACAGCGGAATAACTTAAATGCCAAATCTACGATTAACTCCAACTTTTATCGAATACAGGGACGCTAGAAAATAAAGGTACGCGTGATTATAATTTTTGTAGCCACCAAATGTTACTGTTGACAGTAACCTTCAAAGCGAATCATAGCTTGTAAATTTCACAGCTGTCTGTTCATTCGATATCCAGACTACCCAAAATCCTATGAAATAAGAAATAGTAAGAAATCCTGATATAAGAAACTAAATACGCGAATCTCGAGAAATCCT
Organism: Bombus soroeensis; assembly: GCA_014737365.1. Classification (NCBI taxonomy): domain Eukaryota; kingdom Metazoa; phylum Arthropoda; class Insecta; order Hymenoptera; family Apidae; genus Bombus; species Bombus soroeensis. The sequence goes on from JACXIL010000243.1 coordinate 458,346, forward strand.
CCATAAATAAATTCACACTGGCGAGTACGTGAAATCAACTGGTGATTTTCCAGACAAAGGCCCGATGAATCATTTTTACCGCAAACAAAGGGCTCGTGTGTGCTTCTCGTGATGGCAAAGGTAAAGAGCGGCGAGGCACGTTTCGCGCTCTATCGCGAATCTTACGCGACGTGTAAACCCATAAAACGTCGACCTTTGTAACCGGGAGAGGGCTGTGAAACAAGTTAGGGCCCGATGGAGCCGCGATCTTCCAGAACCGCGTAATAACCTGCCGTCGTTGTTTCCGGATTTTATCACGACCTTACATTTTTAATGAGACCAATGTCGCATCGCAACAACATCAAACTATAGTCGTACGATGCTTCTAATGAACACGTTTGTCGCGATTCGTCGAAACGATCGGTCGTAACGCGCTCAAACCGGTCGTTAAAGGATGCACGTGTGTCAGATAGGTGAGACGCGACAGAAAATGGAATTCGTTTTCCGCGGATTTTAGAAAAGCTGCATGATACAGAGGCATTCTACGAGTTTCAAACATCTGTTAAATAGATCCGTGTTACAGTACGACTGCTGCGACAGGAATTTTATTTTCCAGTAATCTTCAAAAACCATATATTTTCGGCAGATCATAAAAATTTCAATGTCGAATGATACGCGTTACATGAGACATTTACTGGCAACACTAATCGCTGTTAGCTTTCGTTAAATCCCAAAGCCGTGTAAATCAACAGGGAATTTACATATTAAAATTCCCATTCGAGAAAGATAAATACTTTTCTGAAACTTATTCCAACCCTATTAACATAAATCTTATATTCAGCGAATAAATTCAAACTTGGCATAGCTTAGAAACCCCGGTCGCGTTAACACAGTCAATTTCTCAAGAAAGCGCAATCTTTTTGCGCTTCTTTAACCTCTTAGGTACAGTCGAATATTGTGCGGGGCTGTTTCTCTGTACGGCAAAGTTTGACGCGAATTACGCGTAAAAGATACAGAGCTGCATTGTGTAACGGATAATGCTGTTCTCCACGCAAGCACGTTGGAATAAAGTTTTTGATAATTAAATTATAATTTCTCTTAAACATATGATGCATATACTTTAACTTTAATAATTTACTGTAACAATTAATGATACAATTGAGTGTGATATATCTTAAAACACGGTACGACACATAGACCCACGTCACAATTTTCACACTCACAGCGCGATAGTGTTTTTCAAATTGCTCTTCGTTTTCTATTTCGAAGCGACATTTCGACATTTTGAAGATTGTAAAAAATTATAAGGATAGGGATCGGCATGTTAATAATGGTATATTTGTTTCAACGGAAAGCGACAATTGATATCTTACATATCTGGCGTATGAAAAACAAAGATTATACGTTCTGCCTGTATATCGTTGACACTGTTATAAAACGTTGCGAGGGCAAAAGAAGCGTGGAGCAAGACAAACGAAAAAGATGATTTCAAAGTTCAAACGGTGAGCGAGAATGAGTCAGTAGAATGAGCCAACTATAGTGGCGCGTCGTACCCAAGATGTTAAAATATGAATCTCGAAGAAAAATAAACATACGCTAAATGCGATTACAACTTTTATTTCAAAAAACCGTCTTTAAAATATGAAATTCTCGCAAAGTGTGAATCTTCCCTGTTGAAAAATAAATGTAATTCTTACAATCCCGTTCTCCTTTATTAAATATCGAATTTCCTATTACAAATACATCAGTTTTCGTCCTGTTTCTTCCATATAATTTCGTAATGAGTGATAAAACTAATTTACATTTTTACCACTTTATAAACATCAAGTTAAAGTTACTAGATTTATAATTAAAAAGCAAGGAAAATATACGCTCCAGATTTAAAATCGTAAGAATATGGGTACTAAACTTACAAAGCTCATTATCACGATCATATTTATTGGCTGATCGTATTATATATATATATATATATATGATCGATACTTTATAGCTTATACGTTGATTCACTGCGACTTTGTTACGTTGATTCAATTTTGAATCACTTTTTGAACATAATTAAAGCTCCTAAAAACATTAAAACAGAAAGAAAGAGCATGGCGAAAGTGAATATTTTCCAAATATAAAGCAAGTTTCATAAATTTCTTCTTGCGATTAAAATATGAATAATATAATACGATACGCATGATCAGTGTGATTTCCAAATTGTTTCTGTTAATTAGTCCGATTGCTAACTTGGAACTCTAATATGGACCTGCTGCAAAACACGAATTTACGGACTACGCTCGCCATGAATAACGCGACTCAATAACACTTCCCGGTTCACTCGACACTAATAGGAATATCTTCAACATGATTAGGAATTTCAATGGCGCAGTGGATTTCAGCTAGAGGCGATCGGGTCCTTTTCGAGATCGTTTTATACAATTCCGCGAATATTTACCGCAAGATACTTGCAATTAGTGTACACCCGTTATTTAGCAATTAACTTAATCGAGGATCATTCAGTGGAGCTGCGTTAAGCTTGTGTATGAGTCATTAACGTAATTACGAGTAATTATTGTAGTTAATATAGCATACCGGTAATAAATAGCAATTTAGGGATTGACGATAGTTATTAAATAATAATAATTTAATTATCGATCCTATTATTCGTAATTAAATCGTTACTCTAATTACTGTCTGGCACTAATTCGATTTGAACAGAAAATATATGAACTAGTGAATACGTATAACGAAAGAATGTAATTATTAGACTGTAAAAAATTATATAATATAGCAACAAGGAATTGTTAAACATATTACATAATTATATATCCATTTCAACCTTATTATACTTCTTCAAGTAATTTGCAGAGCGTTACTTGTACCTCATTAAAACGTCGACGTTTTATCTCCTCGTCTTCCACAACATTAATGTTTAAATAAGAATACAAAAGATATAAACGGTGGAAAAGCTAGCACATTATTCGTCACGAGGATCGTTTCTGTCCATTTTTCATTGACAATTTATCCACGCATGAATGGCCGACAAGTTTGAGTCGGGTTAGGGCTCGTCTCGCGTAAAAAGTCGTTGGAACAGAATGATAGCTAAAACTTTCCGAGCTACTATTATAACTTGTTACCTCGTCGTAACAAAGAGAAAGTTTTTCAAATACCTTCGTACCACCGCCATAAGCCTACGTTCTTTCTAGCGAGGAGCGTGTCGCGTTACAGTGTTTAACGCACTGGGTACTTGCAAAGATTTGACATGATTTAAAAAGGAAGAAAACGTTAAATATAATTTCTAACTGTTTCTAGCTAAATGTTCTCGTGGCATTTCCAGAAAGAAGAAAGAGGAATTTCTCGAGTTTCGTTTAATTGAAATCTTTTAGATTCAATTTCCAATAATCAGCAAAATCCTTGCTAGTTTCAAAGGTCTGACGAGAAAACCTGAAAATGGAAGAAATCTGAGTCGTAAAAAACAAAGTTACTGAAAACCAAAGAAATCTCTAGCGAAATTCTTGATATTCGTCTGAGATTCCTAATTTTTCTTCCCTATTGACCGATCTGTCGTAAACTTCTTAATAATGGCGCAACGCATCTCGTTCATTCTTGCCATTTGTTTGTTCCAAAGTTCCGTTCCTGTTCGTTTTTCCAAAAATTACTCGGTGAACTTGGCGATTTTTTAAACAAAAGATGTCGAAAAACGATAATCAAAATTATTTCCCAGGTGAGTTCTATATGCCTATTAACCTTGCCATAAGGATAATTGCAAGATACTTCTTTAGTTGAAATAATAAATTAAAATATATAACGCAGAATATACATATTCGTACAAGCTTGCCGTGTCGACCGATCAAATATTTCCACGAGCCACCATAAGTCTGAAACGGAAGATTTTAAAGAAAAAATGGTGAAGAAAAAATCGGAGCATATCTGGGTTAATGAAAGCCATTCGAAGTAAGAATCGTTCGTTCGGAAAGAGTTAAGAGGCTAAAACAGTTAATTCCGCGATCGTGTCTTTGGCCCATTGTCTTTTGCTCTTTAACCGGACCGGATATCGTGATTCGAGGCCTGGCAGAGCCCGGTAGAAACTTTCGTTCCAGCTAGTTTCTACTCCATTTACCGTTGTCAGTGTAGTATACGTACAGTTCGCGTGATCTGCTTAAAACAGTAAAGTGTGGTTGCCCGCTACCGGCGTTGCGTTAATCAATTTTATCGCGAAGTCGATTCCATCGGGATATCGCGTACCAAGGCGAAGCCTCTCTCTCTCTCTCTCTCTCCTTGTGTATGTGGGAAGCTGCCCCGTGTCCGCAATATTAATTGGCCGGCGCATAACACAGCAATAACATTAGTCGAATAATATAATAATGCTATCGGCACTGGGCCACCGAGCCGGCCGTGCTTCCACAGAATCCACCAGCCGAATTTGATGACGAAGCACGACAAACATATTTGCATAATATATATTTCGTTATCACGTAAAACGCGAAACGGAGACCTGTAATCAGCGCTGGCCATGTGTAATCGTTGATGGTTAATGCTGTAATAAGAATGCTTTGAATTTCAGTTTGTTGGGAAATGTTGCAAAGTGGTGAATGTTATTTGTGGTTTGAACGTGTTGCGATACGTGCCCGGATGGATTATTAAATTACACGGACAGATAGACGATGGGTTATTTTTTTTACGCAATCAAATGTAAAAACTACAAGGGAAGAATATGATAAGTTAGTTTTTGGCTTTTCTGTAAAGAGACATTGATTCGTCGTGTTAGCGAAACTGTCCTTTTATTTGATATTGCGAGATTAAAAGATATTGATTACCGTAGTTTAATAACGACGTTACGTCATTAGATTGTAAAGGAAAATTGAGAAAAGTAAAAGGGGGGAAGGAATTACTCAATATCTAAGAGCACTGAAACTGAATTACTTTGACCGTCTAAAAATCGCTTCGTTCAATCGAATCATCCAAACTACCACAGCGATTCAAAGATTCTTCTCATCAAGAATCGCGTCGAACGACTTTACCACGGAATCCTGATCGCAAAGTCGCATAGCTTTGCATAACTTAAAAACTCCTCGTCGCTTTAAGAAACTGTCGCAAGTGAAGCAACCTAACGTATCCTCTCCGGAATAACCAGGCCAGTCAAGAATTTTTCAACCTGTCTAGTATCGAATTCTCTCCCCGATCGAGCCATACGTTTCTTCTTCTCTAATCGGCATGCGAATTCACAGCGAAATCAGAAATCATTGTTCAACAACGATCAGAATTCGTGCATTTAATCGTGATCACACGCCAAACGCTCGATCATCCTCGTCTCGATATTCTATTCCACTCAACGATATCTGTAACCAATTATATTCGATATACTTAGAACCCTATACTCATAATCCAATGATCGTGCGTAAGAGTGCGCATTTTTCTTAAATTGTGATCGATATTCAACTATCTACTCGTGAACAAAATTGTTGAGAATTGTGGATCGTAATCGTGGAAATAAATATGTATAGGAACACTTTCGTTGCGTGTAGGGATGATGATAAAATAGTTTTGTATTTATATAATATGTAATTTACAAGATGTTCATAGATACCATCACGCGTGTTTCAGCGCTCTACTAATCTCGCTTTTTACCATGCCTACGGAATAGCGACGAATCTTTTGTTCTACGAGATACTGCGCACGCACATGCTCGCACACACATATGTGCACCGATACTGCGCAGCTGATCCGGTGTAGCGCAGAAAATTACATATATTTCAATATCGATCGATATCAAAGAATGATCGTGTATCAAATAATTATCCCTGATCAAACTTCATCCACGATCGAAATTTAAACCAATTTAAAATTACTATCAATTATCAAACCGCTACTTATAATCGACATTGAGCCATACACGTACATGCAGGAGTCACGCGCCGAATACTTAACGATCAAACTTTAAACGCGCATTGAGGATCAGCACGTAAACCGAAGTCTCGCGATTACATCTGGAACCACGCGAGTCATCCAAACCCGAGCAATTTCGCTTATAATCCGTTGTCGAGGCTCTTGTTCGACTCGCGGAGGACGTTGGAGGCTGAAGCGACAGGTAGTCGGATGAGAAGCCGCCTGCTGGTTAAAGGGATCTCGGTGCCGTGGTGTAGGTATGGGTTTTAATTATTTCCACGAGATGAGATTTCGCGGAGGCTAGTATTGAGCGCTAGTCCGGTGTAAATTCCGGGGAACCCCAGCTAATCGGCATAATTCCACGGAATCCGTAATAGACTTCAGAATGGGCTAGGAGACGTTGGCGAACGTTCGCTCGGCAACAACTACCTTCTCCTCTTCTATCTCAACCCTTCAATCTCTTCGATTCTCCTTCACCGAACCTCAACTTCGTTTTCGTAGTTCTTTTCATGCTCCTGTGCTTTTTTTCTTGCACACTGGATTTTGTCTCGGTCTTTTATTTTTCTTCCCATTTTGTTCAGCCTCTCGGCTTCTCTCGCCCGTCTCGTGCTTTATTTTTCTTTTCTCGTATCCGTTTCTTCTATCGTCGCGTCCTTCTTCTCGCCGCGTGTTTCCTTCTTTTTTTATCGCGTGCCTCTTTTTATCGGAGGTTGTTCCTTTGCCTATAAGAATTTCGTTGCACAGTCTGGATTAGCTTCTTTCTTTTTCGCGCTCTTTTTATTCGTTGGAAGGTGAAAATTAACACGTGATTATCGGTTGTAGGTGCTACGCTTAGTTTCACTTTTTTTTGTACACGTTTCTCTCTCGTCGCTCCAAGTTTTCTCATTTAATGCACGTGTTCTGTATTCGTTTAATTTCTTTCGTTCTGGCGATATTTTACAATGCCATTTGTTTTGCTGTAGAATCAACTAGAATCCGACTAGTTTATAAATAAAAGAATAAATATCTTGGAAAATCTTTTCGATTTCATTGGGCCAAAAATCAACAGTTACGTACGTCTTTTATCCTAAAGCCAAATAAACTAGTCAACTTGTAAAAAGAAGAAAATACGTATAAAATTTGATCGAATCCTGGAAAGATTAAATTCTCGTTAACACGTGTTCTCTCGCTAATATAATCAGATTCTTGAACGCATTACAAGATCGCTCAAGCTGTTTTCATAGGACACTCGAACTGGCGGATCACACCGGCTAAACGGGATTACGCATTATGTTAATTACACCAATTACACAGGCTCAAAGGCAAATATTCTCTTTGATCAGTTAAATTTCTTAATCTACCAGCTTAGACGTGACGCGATCGATAGGGTAGTATTGGTACGAACGACTGTTCCAATCGTGCTGTATCATCTAATTGTAATTGCAGTCGTTTGCAGCCCGATTAATATCGAATACGAGTCGCGGCTGTTTGTTCAACATTAGATCTACCGTTACTTGCAATTATGTATTAACATATCGTCGAAATATCGACGCGCGATCGAATCGTCTTTCAGATTTGCCAACCGTTTCGTACTACCGATTCGTTCCATTCGTTGAAGAAACGTTCCAGAATTAATTCAAAACGATTTAGTTATTTGAAGAATAAAGAAAGATCGTGTTTCACGTATTAAATTAATTTAATAATTAGTCTAACCGTTGCTATAATTATCATTCAATTCCGCGGTATTAAAGGTATATTTAAAAAAATATTTCGACCAAAGTAAGTCGAGTTTAAAGCAGAAGCTGATTCCAAAGTTCTTGCGTCCTCGATATAAATCTTCTTTGGGGAATCGAAGATACCATTGATGTAAAGAGCATTGGCAAGTTTGTTGCATACAAATTACGAAGGGGGATGGAAGCGTATCGATCGATTTCAGTTACATTCGGCACGGTATTGGTTCGTTAAGATGCCGACAGTTTGTGTTTGCTGGGAATAGTCCAAGATCAACTTTGATAAGACATACTCGCATCGTACGTGTACTGGATACGAAGAACATTAACGCGATTCTACTTAAGAAACCTTGACAAGATTGCCGACTATGTCTTTCTACTCAAATTTATTTGTATAACTTTATATTTCGTATTATTCTAGATATTACTTAAAAAGAAATGATATCTTCCATATCGCAGATAACGAAGAGAAATGCCCATTTCTAGTATTATCGTACTGGAATTCTTAAATCAGCTCCGCTACACATAGTTTAATTTATACGCAGAGTTCGATCGATCAACCTTCGAAAACGTTAATTAGAAATTCAACATTTTTTTTTTTTTTTTTTTCTTTACGTATGTTTGACATCTTGGTATCATCGGTCTTATTCTACATGCTATTAATGAAAATGTTGGCATCATCGACAAGTCGGTACAGCCATAAAAGAGGCCGACAGCAGCAGTAGACAAATCTGACATAGGGAAGAAACGCTGGTACGAATGGTAGACTTGGACAGTTCGGTGGCAGCAGTTCGATGCTAATGAAATTCCGCCGGTCGCTCTCATAGATTGTGCAGTCGGTCCAAGTGACTGCTAGTTTGGCATGAGTGCGAATCCACAGAATGCACGCCATGGGATTATCCAGGATTCAAATGAACCTGGTATCCATTTGCACGCGTTCAAAATCGAATCGAATTTATCTAATATTAAATATTACACGCGTTCCCAGTCAGTTTATGTAATATCAAGCACAGACGAGTGTATGCATCGTAATATTAAATATTAAGAATGAATTATTATTATTATTATTATTATTATTATTAATTACTATCTTCCCAAAAATATTCCTTGCTATCTTTCGCAACTGTAATAATTGACTGAATAAAGAAATAAAATGGAATATTAATCAGTAAATAAATAAACTTTCGATATAGCTTTATTAAGACGTAATGTGACTTTTTAACGGCGGATTTAATAACAACGTAATGAAAAGGTCGGGTTAAACTTTTTTAATCAAGAAAAATGGCAGGAACGAAGATAGACACGATTCATTCAACTTCATAAACGTCGCCGCTAATCGCGATAATTTTCCTGACAACAGGGGAAATAATTGGTACCGCACCAAGATAACTAGTAGAGTAATTGAAGAAAATGGACGAACACGTTTTAGCGTCGTGCTTTGTCCGGAGTATAATTTTTTAAACCGATGCACTTCCTTCTGCTATTCGAAAACGTTCGTTCACAAATAAACGTATATAAACCAACATAATATTTATTTGTAATTTTACGAGTGCTAGTCTAGATTAAAAATTCTTTTCCCCGCATAATTAATGTAGGCAAAAATAGATTTTTATTGAATCAGATTCTACAGGGTGCAAGAGATGTACATACAATTCTCGACGAGTAGTTTAAAATAAAATTAATCGTTTCTTCACCACTGTACACTTCGCAAAAAAAAAAAAAAAAAAGAAGAAAACGCGAAAGAAATAGCTACGTAAAACGTAAGATAGAAAAGATATTTCCCGGTTGCGTTTCGATAAATTCATTTCAATATCCTGCGAGTAAATCTCTTAAATGACAGGCAAAGAGGGAGAAAAAGTTGAAATTATTAGATCATTAAAAGAAAACGTTTACGCGCAAAGTGACACGTTAAAAGTGAGAAAAGCGAGGAAAAGGAAACGATAATAACAACGACCGAGCCTGGGGGGTTGCAGGGGTGTCGGCAGGACTGCGAGGGGTGACTTTTAATCTAGTAGAAGGAACGAGAACGATCGAGAAAAGGTGGGGGAGGGCTAGCGGAAAGAAACATAGTTGGATTTAATAAACATTCCCGGATCGTAATCTGCCGTCGTCGGGTACAAGGATCAATGTCCCGATTTCCGGCAGGAAATCTAGATTCCAGGCTAGATTAAACTTACCGGAGATATGCTCATCGCCGATAAGTGACTTTAACTTTCGGAAGCTGTTCATAGTTCAGTGCGTACTTAATGAAGATTCGCAAGAGAGTTACGAGAAAGTCGTTGCAAAGTCTCGAGGAAACGCAAACTGGAATAACGAAAGTTTCATCTTTGATCGAATTATGGTCAGTAACGAATGTTATTCGGATTTTTTCTTCAGCCGTACTTATCGACGATTCAGCCAATAAGTTCATCGGTTAAATGCATTTTTATGTACATATTTAAAGCGTAATCTTTTACATTTAAAAAGATATACAGAATACAAAAATATAGAAACATCACTGATGCGAAGAAATCCACAGGATAATAAACTGCTCGTTTGAACGATTACTCAGCGAAAATCCTTCGATCCTCTGAATGTATGTTAGTGAATCGGTGAATGTTTGTAGGCGGACGTGAAAATGAAACGTTTCGACGTTCGTAATTATTCATCGTGTCAACGTATCCGTCGGTCTCATACCACTTCGAATAGATTCTATTCATTGCCTAACTCCTGTACTATCTGTCCGACATTTTCTTCTGTTCCAGAGGACGAGGCGCGGAATGTTAATGCTCGTTCTCGTCGACACGTGACAAATGAGAACCACGTTAAACCACGGAAAAGAAATCACTTCTATATAACATCTATAAGGTGTAAAATCTGTTTCACACTGAAATTAGCGTCAAATTTCAGCGAACTTCTTACTTAATTAATAACGCGCCTAGACTGTATTTCGAATTTCATACTTCTTCTTTAATAACGTTAATAGCTGCCCCTTATATTTTAGCATTGACCGTTTTGCTCGTCGAAACTTTTCTCCTTCGATTACGATTCTTTCGTGAACTTTATTACGGCCACGATATTTCACTCTGGATATACAAAAATAATCGGAGAGTTCGAAACTACAAATTATCAACTATTACGCTGGTGATGGTTTCATCGAGAACTCGAATACGCAAACTAATTGGAAAAGAGTGATTTATCGTTCCTAATTGTTAGTTTAGGAAGAAACTAGTTTAATAAAATGGCCGGTACCAATTTACAACAGGCTACGTGAAAAACGAGCTGAAGGAAAACACGCGCGCTCTAACGAAAGCAACAGCCAACGTTTAACAAAGCGAATGTGCAACGTCAGTCAAACGTTGGCTAGCGAACCGTTGTTGAAATTACACACGAATTCGACACGAACGAATACACGCGAAGTCTTGAAGCTGTCCATCTTGCAACGATAAACAGCTTTGTACGCGATCATATCCGGGGACGTTAAATTGCCGCGGCGCAGATCCGGCGCAAAGTTACGCATGCTGGTTGTGTACGTGTATAGTATTAGACATTTACACGGTCACAGAGCCAGTGACAGTAGCACGAGTGTCTTTGACGTACTCTCCGTTACAATGCAACGCTGCTAGGCCTTTGTGCGTGCAAATGTGACGACTGCATGCGGCAGCATGTCGGTAATGGTTGCTGTCATTCGTTAACAGGCCCCCGCGAAATAAATCAACGATCTAAAGGTGCTCTATCGTTCCGTGGTTCGTTTGCCACCGATTATTATAGAGTAGTTTGTCGGTTCCCGATCTTTATTTCATACCCCCACGTCTCTAAGTGGCAAAATCGATTCTTGCTAACGTACCTCTTTTCATGGAAAAAAAAAGAAAAATTGCTACCGCTGCTTCTTCTGCTTCTTGCCTGCTCCATATACAAACGCTTATAAAGACTAAAGCTTAGAAACATAAAATCGAAGCGAAAAGTTAGAGTTAAATCGTTTGACGTTATCTTGCGTTCGTCTTAATTTAAAGCGAAAACAATAGCTCGTTTATACGTTTAGAAAATTTGTTCACGAAGATGGCACGATTTTACGATATACGGTTTAACATTGTGTCTCCATTACCACTGATCGTAAAACCTGTTAAAGTTAAACATCCAACACACCACTACCATATGCGGTCGGTTAGCGTATCATCAACGGCAATATACGATGCATCATGACCACTCGGCTATTGTATGCTACCGTATTGCGATAAATCACCCCCGATTCACCCAGTAAAACAGCTACTCGTAAACGTTGCAACAGAAAAATTCTCCGCCGAAATCGAAACTGAAGCTTTCATATGCACGCCACGATATTACACGGAAGAGACACTCCGGTCTCGAGGTCAAATCCGATAAACATTTATGCTTTATACTTTTTAACGGACAATCGCGAAAGTGTCTTCGGTGGAAAATTGAAAATCAAGTGCGTTTAATTTGGCGCCGACGCGGCGTTGGAGAAACGTACGATGAAAACCGTAGCCGCCTGAAGGCCTCGCCAGCGCTCGTTCCTGTTTGAAAATTTGAAATTCAGATCGCTTTATTGTATACGGGTATTTTGCGTGCATTCCGTGGATCACAATTATAAAAATATTTGCTCGTAAATCTATGATATAATGGGACTAACAGAATTTCCGTTTTATTACGCTACTTCCGTGAAATATCACCAAAATTTTTCGTCCCGTCGAATGGACACGCTGCTCCCCGGCCGAACTAAACGCGGAAAATTCAATTCTTTTCATTCTTTTCCCTTCGATTTTTTTTTTTTTTTTTTTTTTTTTTTTTTTTTTTTTTTTTTTTTTTTTTTTTTTTTTTTTTTTTTTTTTTTTTTTTTTTTTTTTTTTTTTTTTTTTTTTTTAGTATTTTATTTCTATATTGCCTTTTTTTCTTCCAGGTAACGTACCACAACGCGTAAAAAATATCATAAACCGCTGAAACGGCTCGATCGATGAGATATTATCTAGTTTCATCGAGAAATTTATGCTAAAAAAGGTTTCTCATTATTCCCTGCTTTACAATGTGTTGTTGGTTTTGAACAGTTTAAAAAACAAGGGTTTGTTATCCGTCAGTAAAGTTTTATCAACATGAATTTCAATCCGTACGCACGAATAACGAGTGTTTTAACAACTTCGCGCGTATGCTGTGCCGAATAAAAATCTTCATTCATGAATTTTCATTTATGAAACCAATTATTTTTACCAACAAGAAAGAAATATCTCACATTGCGCTGTATGTAAAATTGTGCATTGTATTTATAAAAATAAAATCGTAAATATTCTCTGCATTAATTTCCACGTCATTTCGTACTTCAATTCTTAAAGCAGAGTCCACGAAATATGTATGAGAATCGAATACGCTATTTAAACACTCTCTTTCTTCTCTTTCTAGTTTCCGTGTCGCGTTTCGTCTCTCGAGTTGTGCTCGAGAATGAATTCGATACACGCGAAAGTATTAAACAATAATAAGCGTGCAACGAGTTTTGCTTTCTATCTTCCTGCTAGACTTCAAACGTAAATGTTTCTCACCTCGCAAAGATAATTTCCTGTTGCTTGGTATTCTGGCGAGCACGAACGAAGGACGTATAACGCGGTTCTTATACCGCCGAAAGTGCAACGATTTGGGAAGCTCGGTCGACCGATTATTCGTGTATATCGTCCGCATAGTAACTGCACGAACGCCAATAGCGTAGACAGAGGGCAAAATATAGCGACAAATCGCAAAATCGATGCGTTTCTGTGTCGTAAATTATTATCGGAATTTGTCACAATATTTCATTTTAATTAGGATAAAATATTACTCGAAGTATCAAATATTTATCGTGTCGATAACGGTTATTTGACTCGAGTTTTTATGTTTATCAGGTTATTGGAAAATCTGCTTTATTCAAATGTGATTACAATTAAAAGTTAATTGTACTGTCATCTTTTTATTCGTTACGTCAACCCAGTTCTCCTTGATAAGAAGAAACGAATATGATAAAAAAAAGTGAACGAGTGAATGAGAATTTCTGTATATTTGGTCGATGGATATATATATATATATATATATATATATATAATAATACCTTGTATTATTTCTCTGCTAATTTTGACGCAACAGGTACAAATTAAGCGTTTAAGCGTTTTACATTTAATATTTAATCGAACCTAGAGGCTCCGCTTTAGTCTCCACTCGTTCGTGTGTATTATTTATAGATCGACGCATGAACGCGGTACTAGAACAAAATTTTCGATAAATAAGCATATAGAGATATATTTTTCGCGCATCTATGCAATTTCCAACACGTCGTAATAAGTAAATATTCACTAAGAAGATCATATAGAAACAAACATCCGCTGGAAAAATTACGCAATGGAATACAATTTCTTTTTTTTTTTTTATTATTAAAAAATACATGTATCAATGAATCGTGAAGCAAGGGTTCATCGAACGACGAGATTGCGATGTTTCCAAATGAATCAGTAAATAACGTATAAATACGGAAAATATAGTCGCTGACAAGATTACCACGCCATTGGCGATGTTTCCTTGCCCTTCTGCACATCCTACACCTGTATAATTTACCACCATACAGCGAACTGGGTATATCCATATCCCATTTGTATTCGGCATTACAGACGCATAGATCGCACGGGAAATCGCGTTTCTATTTCCGGCAATATCATATCCGTCACAGAACGGACGTTGGTTGCTGTTGGTGGTCGTGGTCACGACGCGTTGGATCCCACGTTCGTTTCCTTGCTTCGTAGAAAAACAACTCGCCAGATCTGGCACGAGATACGGAGAGAACGATGCCATAGAATTGATTATGAAATTTGAAATCGTATAAAAATTGTATTCTATAGCTTATTTATTATTACATTCGCCGCTTGAATGTTACCGAAGTGTGTATTAATATCGGAAGTTTATCTTTCTCGAACAATTATTTATTCTCCTCGGCAATAAGATCCTCCGAATAGATTTTACTTGAATTTTCTCAAAACCCTTAAAGTATCCAATTCTTCGTAATTCTAAGAATTTTACAAAACCTGCGCTAAATAATAACGCGAATATGTTATATCCGGCGACATTGAAATTGGCACAAAATTCGACATTTTTGGCCTTCTTTTTCATCGATACACGAAATGCAACCTTACATTGATAAAAAGAAAATCTTTATAATTAACCGATTTCGGATGTTTCTCTTTGATATTCTTCGATATCGATCTGCATAAAACATCGATTGTCAAACATACTACAAACTTTTCGAACAACTCGATACAACCAGAAACGGTGTAATATAAAAAGTTAGAATTTTGTGGATCCGCGTAAGAGTTTCACGTATGCTGTGGAAAGTCACAAAGAAAGGCCAGTCGATAGTACGTGGTATCACGAGGATAGATACGTGTATCCATCAGCTTTACATGTGTACCGTGCATTCTCGTTCAATCTCCTTTATGTTCCCCTAGTTTCTCGAACTGCTTTTCCCTGTCAATCGATATCTATACACGTCGCTTCACGATACCTTTGTCCCTTTGGCCCTTTGGCCCTTTGGCCATACACACACCTTGACCTACGTAGTTCGTTTTCTATGTCTGATTTTCCGCGTGAAACTTGTTTCTTAGTCCTGTCGAGTGAATTGCCCTCCGAAGACCCGTTTACCCAAAACTGTTTCTCACCTTCTTCCTGTACGTATTATCACGAGAAAATGAGTTTATCCTATCCCGGGAAACAAATTTTAATGAAAATGATCGGTCCTGAAGAAAATGTCAAACGATTACATATTCGACAGAGAAACGAAGACAAACAACATATTTCTTCAAATTTTAGAACTTTTATTGGATAATTAGCTGGCTTGCAAGTTATACAGCACAGCTACTAAACTTTATTCATATTACTGGCAAACCTGTTATTCTTATTCTTATTGTTATTGTTATTGTTATTGTTACCGTTATTGTTATTGTCATTGTCATTGTTATTGTCATTGTTACGTAAGAGAATTTATTAGCTCTGAAAATTCGCAACTTACAACTTTTTAAATCTCGCTAATAACATTACTGTATAAGGGAATAAGAATGTAATATTATCCAGCGTAAGAGGTCCAAGCATCAGAAAAATTCCTTTTTATATAGAAAAACCTGCCTGCAGAATCCAAAATTCCTGAAATCTCATATCCAGAGCATTTACTTTTCCCGCCAGTAGTGCACGTTAGGCAACGATCAGCCGTCGCTGCAGTGATACGCGTCAACGTTCAGCGCAACATGAACAAGAAACAGAAAATGGATACAATTATATATCCGCTTTATGGACATTTTTACGAGCGTGCATTGAGGAATTGGCCGATCACGGATAACGTGGCATTCCTTAAGATTCCTTAAAAGTCGAAACTACCGAGAAAGAGGGAAAAGGAGGAGGGGAAATAGAAGGAAGGTGAAAGAGACGGGGTTCGAGCGTAACTCGGCGAAGTTCGTTCCGCTAGATTCCATGTACCTTTTCCTCTCCAACGTACGAGCCAAGAATGTTAGGGGGTGGCGGATGGGTTAGATACGCTCGTAAAACCATCGTCCCATAAAACCGGCTAGTTCACCGGCTACCGAGACGCCCATCAACCATTCCTTACATGGTCTAATTCCGAGCCAACCTCGCATCCTTCTCGCGTATGTCCCATATACATTCGTACGCGTGTTCGCCGTCTCTACACACTCGCAGTAGGCATTTCTATGCCCGTGTATGAACCTAACGCTGCTGGAAAATTCATATGTGCGTGTGTACGCATAGTAAGGCTGCAATAAATAAGGGAATTAACGTGTTTCAATGGCATAAAAAGAAGCGGATCCTCTATAATGTGTTAATCCAGGTGATGATGGACTGGGATAAGGAATTCCATAGAGTGGTGATTTACGCACAAATTGTGAGACCATCGAATAAATGAACCGAAGCTTCTGGGAATACGGAGCTCCGGTCGAATTGAAGAGGATAATTAACTTGACAGGCGTGTGTCAATGTTAGAATTTGTCTGGTGGTAATCCGCTTGAATCGTTGGAGGATGCACGTTACGAGGAAACGCATGCAGAAGAGGGAAAGAGGGAACAGTTATCAGATTATTAGAGTTGATTTACAAACCTTTCCTCGAGCAAGTACATTTTCCTTGAAGTACACTATCTTGAAACGAAACAGATATAAATCCAAGAAAAGCTATACTTAACAGAACAGCAAGCTGAACTTAACTCCGACATAATAGCAGGCCAGTAAAATCGTCTTTCCTAATTCCGTATCGGACACTAGCTACTAATCAACCTCACGACGCTACAATTATGTAAATGGAAAAGCGTTACTGATGATCGTTGTTAGTATGTAATTGTTGCTTAATGATTCGTGGCGGTCAGCGATTAATCTCTTCGCTCTGCACGGCGGTTAGCCGACAACATGAATTTATTTCAGCGGTGTATCATCGGTGTTGGATACAGAACTTCGAAATGAAAAATGATATGAAATTAATGGCCACCAGACAACTGAAAAAAATACAATCATCCCCCGTTTCTCTATACATCGAATTGCTGCGACGAAAGTCCAGCTGGTAACACTGTGCAACATGCAACATGCAACATGCAACGTAACGCAACGCAACGCAACGCAACGCAATTGTAGCACAACACACTCTATTATAATTTTGCAAATGCCTCTATATACCTTGAACGATTCTTTGATGGAAGTTTATTCGTGTGTTAGAGCTGGCACTCGTACTAATAATACCGTCTGAAGTGTATCATTAGTGTTAGATTAGTGTTAGATTAGTGAAGTGTATACATTATGAAGTGTATCGGTTCATGGGATTTACTAGTCGCAAGAAACGAGACCGTTAACCGAAACGAATTCGTTTCACGGAAAGATTCTCAGACACAGAAATTCATCTCAGCCAGATAACTAATATCCAGTTAGGAAACGTTTTAAAGAAGGAATAGACCTGCTAAAAATCGCAACGCTCTTTCACGCTCTTGTACATCTCGCGATAAATTTCTCTCGGGACGTAATTTTGAACTGCACTGTGAAGAAGCTTTCGTTTAAAATTCCAAGCGCACACAAATTCGAACAACTTTTACAACTTGAATTCATCGCGTCCTTAATAGTCGCTGAATCTTCCATCCTGAATGGCGTAAACTTAAACAGTTCGCATTTGGATTTTCAAATGTTCGAATTACTTTTGTTCCACAATTTTCATTGAATTAATGATAGATCGAGTTGTAATTTGTTAAATCAACACTATCGTCAACATAACGATACAAAGTAGAGGCACTAAACTGTACTCTAAAGTACAAACGAAATATCTTGGAAGCAGTTGAAACAAAAAGCGTTATTTATATTTCCAGCGTCATTAAAATACACGAATAATTAGTCCAGCAAACCTAAATAAATTCCCTGTACTCGCACCTTTACAAAATTTCTCGAAGAATCGAGCTACGATTCGATGTTGCAACGTTATTCGATATTTCTCCGTAACGAACGCCTTTACTCTCTTTTAGATTTTTCTATCCTGTCGGACAGACAGGTGTTTTTTCCGGTAGATGTCCGGGAGAAAAATTGAAAAGCACGAGGACGAAACCGTGCATACTTAAATACATCAGAATCGCTAATGCGCTGCATCGTGTATGAACTAACCGGCGAAAACACCAGTCCGTGTCAACAAGCATTTGTCTCTATTGAATAAAACAAAACCCTCCTCGTATATTTTCACCGGGTATACCATACCCATGAAAAACTCCATTTGCATTAATTTTTATCGATCTCGCCTTTTCACGGTACTGAAAAACCCCAAGTTCGCGCCAGTTTATGCGGAGTCACGTTATCAAAAATATCGAATGAAAGTAACGCGAAACTGTCCAATTCTCAAATTGATCTCTCACGATATAAATTTTACGAGAAGTCGTAGTTGAAATTCTGCTAAATATTTCGCTTCCTCTTTTAATTAAAATATCGAACGCGATTCGTATAACACCGTGGCTGATTGTATTGTTAATCTTTTTTTTATTTTAATTAATTCCCGCGTAAATGAATTGTTGATTCGAAGAAAATTTGATAGGAGCATTGCCTACTTAATTTCACACCGACAAAGTAATCTCTTGTGCCGTTATACGATATCCAATAATAATAATAATAATTATAATAATAATAATTTTATCGAAACACTAGTGTCTTTCCTCGTAAAACGAAAGGAACTTTTTAATATCCTTGCTCAAAGTAAGAGAATCGTATCCAATTTTCATATTCTAGAAAAATATTACGTAGTCGAAATTTCCTAAGTTGCATTTTATCTATTATATTTTATTACTTTATACCATTACACTTTATTAGACCGTAGATTTCAAATTAAAATAAAATCTCTGTGACCGATTGAAACGTTCCTTCTCATAAATAAGAACGTTCTATAATCTAGAGATATAAAATGTTAAAAATCACATTTAGAGAGAACTTCAAGACTTACGATTCGTGGAACGATGAATGTAATTAATCGCTTTGAAGGAAATTGGAAATTTTTAAGAGGTACCGTGAAACGTTACGTACCGCTAAAAAAAAAAAAAAAAAAAAATCTGAATTTCGAAGAAAGTCTAGTACGAACATCCTTCTTTAGGATAGACGATATAATTCATTCGTCGTTGGAATTTAGTAGTCCCAGATGTAAGATTTAGTCATAGAGGAAAGCGATATTCATCCATCGCTAGATGCTCTCCGGAGGATAAGAGGCAAGAGTTATTCGATCTTTTATTGTCCTTTTCCGCACTTTCTGTTTTTTCTCTCGTCTTTTTCCTTTCCTGCCACCGTCCCCGCGGACCAATTCAATCTTAGTCTAGCTTCTTCGAAAGCTATCGATATTTTCGCCCTATGACGCTCGAAAATAAATCCATGTCGCCTTCTTGACGATCATGCTCGCCAAAATATCTATTGTTTCTCTTTATAAACGGTATTCTTACAAGAAAGTACTGTCAATCTTTGCTTTATCGTTTATAACATGATATAATATTACGTACAATATGCAACGCTTTCGCTATCATTGACTCGCTAATGATCGAGCAGTGAAATAATTCGTGAACATTGCATAAACGCAACATTATCGAAGGACACGAATAAGGTAACTTGCTTTATCGAAGTGAAAAATGTATTAGAATAATGGATAACATAGAGAAGTCCGCTTCACAAATCAGAAATATAAGGCAAAGATTCTATAATTTAGAGAATAGGTGCCGAAAGAAATTGCGGTTGAAAAAAGTATTAAACAAGTCCTTGGAATTCTCTTCTATAATCACGATGTTAAAATACCGAATTCGATAATTTACGTTAGCTGACAATGAGAAAAATCGCAAATAAAATGTTACGTTAACGTAACGCTGGCGCTTAAGGGATTAGGGAAATAAACGATCTTTTAACGTTAGCGAGCAAGAGCTGTAAGAGCGAAACGTTCGTGTCTCAAATTTCGCCTCTGTTCGATTAATTGCAGTGTATAATTAATACATTTCAAGAAGTTTCGCGCGTTATAACAGTTTAACTTTAATTACCAGCTGATTAAACGTATCTTCTTAACGTTCATCTACTAACAACAGAAACCGTATCCTGGCTTGGTTGCCACTAATTTATCCAATATCCGATAATGAAGCATCGTAACGTCCTTGAACGCGAAACAATGCACCTTTTCGCGATAGTAATACGCCCATTCAACGTGAACGTATTATACGACCTTAGATGCTCGTACACTCGTTCATGAGCATTTATCATTACCGTGCAAAAAGCTTTGCGTCCGTTTCGAGAAAAACGCTCTCCTCTGGCAGCCAGAGCTGAGTTCTTGTCGCACCATGCTTCATGGGTAGATTAGAACTGTTTAGTCTCTTTGCCATCTTTTCTTGTCATTCGTTTTCGTTTAAATAGGATACTTTAAATCACTCGTACTCGTACAAGTTAAAGAATAATAGCTTCCTTGAGCAATACGTTCGAAGGACGGTACGCCGAATATATAGAAATTTGTATAGTTTCTATAGCTTAATAGATTTGGTGAATTGTTTTTTTCAATATTCCGTTGCAATAAGAGTACAAGGGATGCTATACGTATAGAATAAATCGCAAAAGTGTCGCAACTCGAAATAATTCAATCGTATGTTAGAAATTTATGAAATCCTTCGAACAGGGATTTCCAACATTAAGGAACATTATGGAAAACATTCATTGTTTGGTATAAATAAAATTTTTGCAAACTTCAAAGATATTCAATTAGGATATTATACGACTGATTAATATTTCCTAAGAACCTGAACGCAATTCGATTAATCGCTCTCAATCAATATCGTTAAAAACAGATAGCCAATCAAACGAACCGAAATTTGGGAGCACAAATGCGTTTACAAACGCGTTCATACAACCATTACGTTCATTACAAACACAAAATTGCAACGAGACTTGCCTGGACAGAGCCCTGTTATCGTGATTTCGTCGGACCGGCGGATCGTAATGAATCGCTGAGAGGCAGGTAAAGAATCAGATGGGACACGTGTGCGTCTGAAGCAGTTAATAAACGTATGGTTAAACCGGTGGAGGAAGAATTTGGGGTATTTTAGGAGAAATAGAAGGATCCGCAAATAAATCGGCGATGATAAGATTTGCATATTAACAACGTTACCGTCTGGCTGGAGCTTCAGCTCCTCCGCCCTTTTCGTGTTGCGCCCTACCCCCGCCATTCATTCGCATTCTCCTAGGAGCTTGCAACACCCAAAATCCGGATCCAATTCTGACCACGAATTTTCCAACCCTTTCCGCATCGTGGAGGCTGAATCGACGGGAAACGCCTCGACTTCCAGCTTCCATGTAGGTAAAAAGTCTTAAAAGACAGAGGACTGTGGAAGCTACGGGGCTAGACGGGGTTCGCTCACATTGAACTCCGTTGGCCGTATCAGAAAACGACGAGTCGAGGAACGAACGCTACCTTTACATGGTTACATGTGCTGCTCGATCAACCAGATATCGCGTATTCCATGAGAAATATGTTACAAACAATATATAATAGGATGGAATCGTGGACAAAACGGCGGATATATTTCTCGAGGAATCAGGAAGTCACGGAGGCGTTTTTGCTTCATAACGGTAACATTCTGTTTGTTTTTATTTTTTTAATTGGAATTAATATGGAATTTACATCGTCATTTCTGCACTCTAGTAATATGTAGTTGCTCGAAATAGTAATCGCCAAACTAGATATAACCCAGCCTTATTGTAGGTATATGACATAATGCGACAGATAGAAATGGACGAATTGTTAAATATATTACGTTTGTGTGGTGCAAAAGTAAAAGAAAGTTGTTTCTCATCGAAATTGTATCCTATACTTGAAACAAAAAACACTGTAGTATCGGGGGAAAATCCTGAGTAATTAAGAAAGTCTATTTGACCATGGGACATGTGCGTGTCAGGTACACAGGAACCAGGGTATAAAAGGTAGCCGTTAGCGAGTTAACAACGAGCTTTTAGTGTTGCCAGCGAGCTTTAGTGTTGCCGGCGTTGTCGGGCTCAAGAGTACGAGCTGAAAAGTCAGAGTGTTGTCAGCGTTGTCAAGGAGCGTGGTCCGCGTGAAAGAGAGCGTTGGAACCGTGGTGACGAGAGTTGTAAATTAACTATTTAGTCGTCTTAGTCATAGCACATTATTGTACTTAGTTCGCGTTAAATAACCATCGTTTCCTGTTTAATTCGTTCTAAATAATAATAAAATCCTACAATACGTATTTCTTTCGTGCATTCGATCGTGATCGTACAGTTACCGAGACTACTATTTAGACACGTTAATGTTTACGACATTGATTAGTAACAACGACTTTAATAACATTAATAATAAGAACAACAAGTGGTACGAACATTGGTTCGTGCATCGGCACGCGCTCAGACCGCCACAAGTAGCGTGAATCAGTATACGACGTGACGATCGATCAATAGCGTAAACCAATGTGTAGTCGTGATCAAACGTATGACTGGTAGAATAGATCGTAGTTTACTTGATCGGTGATAAATGAAAATGGCAAATAGACATAAATATATCTATAGTGACAAGGTGCTTGTATTTGTTTAACAAATATAATGTATGGTGGTCATATCGTGATAATCATATCTATGCTGGTGTACTGCAAACTTGCAGAAATGAGCATATAATCATAACTGAACAAAAATGTCCGCGTGCACATTACCTAGAATTATTTGACCACAGTTTGACACGCGATATTGTTCGTAAATGTTTTGTAAAACAGAAAGATCGCGTAACAAATAACTGTAAATTTATTTAAATTCATTCGTGCCTGTATCATGCCACGTTAATATCATTCAAATTATTTTGGATTATTCGTGTAAAGCAAACGATTCGCATAGACTGAGCGAGTGTTCTTCAGAAAGTTGATGATAAACGATCTATAGATACCTATTTAACAAGGATAGATACGATCGATGAACCTTGATCTTTTACTGCGTATAAGGTTACTTTCAAGAGGATAACTCTGGTATAGCCCGTCGTTCATTAATCAACCCACGTTACTTTACATTGAGATCGTTAGATCTTTGTTGAAATAACGACAACAACACACTGTTCTTGATGTATCTAATTGAAAGATATAGATGCATGAGAAATATTATGTAAATGGGATTTAATTCATATTAGGCTATCATGATACACGTATCGTATTACACGTTACACTGATTATTAAATTCATAAAATATATTGCTTTGCTTCGACTTGTAAAATTCGCTGTGAAAAATACATGGCTGTCAAAAGTTGCGAAACATTCGATATTCTAAAGTCTATTTCCGTTGAAAGAATTTTCGAAGAATATAGTAGCGTTCGTGCGAGGAGAAACGATTCTTACTTGCCGAACGTTAAATCTTCCACGATACGTGCTCCGGAATCAAGTTCTCCACTTAGAATCACGGAACAGAAATTACTTGTACATAAGTTATTGGCAAATCACGTGAAAGTATCTTCGACGTAAGATGAAAAGTTCCGATCTCGTGAACCGTGAAAACGCGAGAGATAGAAGGTGGAAGAGTAAAAAAAATTGAGGATAAAAGTTTGATTCGTTTCGTCTGTGACGCTGTAATCGCCATAGTGTCACGATCATTTGCAAACTGATTTGAATAAAAGAAAAAAAGATAACATTGCGCATTTAACAATTACGTTTATTTCATAAAAATGATCGTAATGGAAAATTATTTTCAAAACATTTCTACACCATTCGATATCAATTCGTTCCTTCTCAGATATAAAACTCCTTTCGTTCTCATTCGCGCATATTTAATGCGTCATATAGAAAGCATATTTTCTACAAGCTTTTATACTTTTTTATCAAATACTAAAGTTTAATTTACGGAACATTCTACTGGAAAAATTTGGAAAACTTTTTATCGTTATACGATGTCAAAGTTTCTTCTTGGAAATATATAGTGGTTGTGGTATTTATTAAAACACGTGTCCGTCAAGTAATACAAACTGTATCGCCGAATAAGAAGAAAATAGTTACTGATGATTCTACAAGATAACTGGGAAATTCTAAGTTTATCAAAATACTCTGCGTCAAACTGAATTTAATATAAGAACGTACTAAAGGTATTAAAATATTAGCGAATCGAACAACACTGTATTCTTCAACGGTCCATCAAAATATTCGAAATATTCATTCGAGACGGCAGCAAACTAGAAATCAGAACAAATAAGAACTTCGCCTCTCTCTCTCTCTCTCTCTCTATATATATATATATATATCTACCGATACTATACTATACTGGAGCTATAGATAAGGCTGTGACGAGCACACGCGATTACTTGTCGGTCGGGCCGAGGTAAGGCCCATTTAATCGTTTAATCGTGGCTGCAATATTTTCTCTCGCGAATGCTCCCTTTGTACACTTCAGCCCCGACGTCTCCGAAAATACTCAACATCTTATCCCTCGATCATAATACACAACCCACCAGCATGCCCTTCTCACACTTGGAACTTCGAACCCTTGCTCCCTTTTTATCCCTTTAACCTCCACTTCATTCCCATTCTACGTCTCCCACTTCTGGCAACCCCTCTGTCTATCGCAGGACCAAAGCTACCCTCTATCTATTCGTCTCTCTTTATCCATCTTTCTCCTTCTCTGTTCTTCTTGACGAAACAGTTGCGGATATCTAGCACTCGCTAATGGATATTGCTGCTGCCCTTGCTCTTGCTCTTGCCTCAGCCACCTGACTTTGCGAGGCCGTCTGCTCGCGTTTCGGATAAATTAGAAAACTCCACAGGCTTAGCCTCCTTTTTTTCGGCAGATCGGCGTAGCTCACTTTTGCATGCCAGGCAAAGCGTATTTGCATGACAAACGGCCTTGCAAAGGCCGCGCGTTCCGTGCACCTCCAACGAGTTCGATTCTACCAGCTCCCTAATCCCTCTTTCGCCAGCACGAACGTCTTTCCTGCGCCATGTAATTACCAGGCGTCGATTCTACCTACGTTATTACCGATTATTACATTATTTTTGTTGGCGACGTTGACATTTAAAGAAAAGAAAATATTCTGTGGAAATTTTGGAATTCCTGGCAATTAAAAATCGTTTCTCAAACTATTAGGTTACAGGAATCCTTTTGAGTCGTGACAAGTATGCGAAAAAAAAAAGCATCAAAGATGTAACATACCTATCTTAAGTTTGATTAGAAAATCTATCCAATTTTTTTATACTTGTACGAAATTTAACAGTCAATAAAATGCGCATAATGCTCAAAAATCGTTCTATCGTTCTAGTCGTGTTCATAAAAATATAAATCTGTATAAACGTCCACAGTTTAGTCACGATTAATCATGATTAAGAAGAGAATTCGAATAATATCCATTTGCCGGGCTCATTCGAGAGCGAACGATCCTTTTAATTAAACAAATCACCGAGTTGCGCCTGAGAACGGAGTTCGATGAGTTATGAGAAATTTGATTATTTATTGGAAAGTTACTCGAACCGAGGCTGGTCGCATATCAACTTAATATTGTGCGACTTGCCCAAGGGTGCATACTAATAAGATTTCTTGAGAGATTCGATTTATTACATAAGTTTTAAACTATGCAGCGCGAGGTGTTGCTTGTTAAAACTTGATAGGTTGATGGGCAGAGCGCATCCGATGTGTTAAAGAAAAATTCCTTCCGGCGAAACTTTGTGCCGAGGAATTGTGAAAGAAGCGTACCGTATCGTATCGTCGAATAAATTTAATACGTCCATTAACGCTTTCCTTATCATATAGATTACCTAATCTCATTTTTGATGATAGTTACGAATTTAGTTGTATTTAAACGATGCGTTCGAAAATACATTCACCGATCCTTCTCAAAGTTTGATCACGTGACGCAATCGAAAAAGTTCCACAAAATGATAGAGAAAATATCGATCAATTTCTGAAAACAGCTAATCGTTCCTGCTTCTATAAAGTCCGTACTAAAGTAAAGTCGATACTGACATCATTAAAAAGATCATAATCGGTTGATTTGGAAACGGGGTCAGATTTTATGGCGCTGGAATTCGGGAGCTGGAACATCTTGAGAAAATATGATCCGAAGAAACTTAGAGGAGCCTGTTGATTTATATTTCGATCAGTTGTTGCGGATACAGCAGTAAAGTTTTAATTATATTCTTGGACAGGGCTACGCATCCGGCCGTAACCAACGCAGGTAAGAAACGTCCGCAGTCCGACGGAGATAGCCAGCATCCTCCGTTACTCCCCTCCGGCCGATATCCCCAGGACACGAAAATTAAATTTGCTCCATCGTGCATATCGGTACGCTCTCGAAGCCGTCAATATTAATCTCACGGCATGCGCTCACGGAATTCTAAGAAGGGCATGCTAGACGGAAGTTTCTAGATGGAAGAATATTAACACTTGAGACACGATCGCTGTGTTTTAACGCGTCTTCCTCCCGTCAGATATCTCTTTTATCCGAATTTTTATTATCCACGCGCTAAATAAATATCCATTGATATTACTCGTTATATAAAACGTATTGGATATCGAAAAATGTATGCGTAAGTATCTTTCAGATTTCTTTAAATGGAATTCTGTATATCTCACGAGTTTCAGCGATTTACGAGCATTTTCATTCGTTGTATTAATTATTCGTTTTTGAATTAAATACTTTTTAACAAATACAACAGAATTATTCAACGATCTGATACTATATCGCTTGCGATAGGTACCACCTCCGTTCGATGATGCATGGATTAAAACTTTTACGTAATATTATAATTTATCCAGTCGAAAATATAACTTTCTTTTTGCATTTCGAATGTTATTATCTAAGTTGCGATGGATCTCCTATGTCAGATCCGCAGCGTGGCGATGGAAAAAGAGAAGAAAAGAAAATCGTGTCAAGAAGAAGAAGAAGAAGAAGAAGAAATTCCAGGCGCTTGACCCCGCCTGAATGGAATACCCATAGACAATGGTAACGAAAAAGTTTGGAGGCTCGCGTCAAGAATTAATGCAAATAATAACCGTTTATTGGTATCTCGGACTGTATGCTCGAGCTATGCATCTTTATTGACCGATACTTTCCACCGACAGCGACGGAAGTTCTTCGACTTCTATATCGCGGAAATGGCTGGAAAAAGTATCAGGAAGTCGAACGGGCAACTCGTTATCTAAGATCCGCTTGGAGAGAGATCCCCGCTTGGTCGCCACTCGACCTCCTATATTGCAATTCGATGCGCACTCGTCCTATTGACACTCGAATACGAAATAACCGTAAGGAAAACTCCATTTAGTCCTTACTTCGCCTGTTATATTAAATATATCGAGTTTCAGCATTTGCGCGACAGCATTGTGATATTCTCTTTATGTGAATTTTTTTAGTTGCGTTAAGAACGATTTTATTTCAAACTGTTGCGGCGGTATTCGATTTGCTTTTTTGCTTTTTAACGAATATTTAGTCGAATTCCCAGCCAATCGCGATATAACGGCAATATAGAGCTATTTTTCATCGAAGACTTCGAAGAATCGATTATAAATAACATCCAAGAATTTTTGCATAATAAAGTTCGTGCATCTTACCAACTATCTACTTTACATTCTCCGATCGTATATTGTTGTTACGAAAAGAGTTCGCACGCTATTGTATCTATACGCTAATTGACTAGGGTCAATTATATTAAGCACGCGATTGCAATTTTTCATACGATTGCAAAGATTCGATTTCGTGATAATGAAACGTAGAATCTTAAAGAAAAACGCTTCGTCGGAGGATAAAAGTACGTACGGTGTAGTACCTTTTGTGGCCTTCGTGGTAAGAAAGAAAGCCGAATTCTGTGCAGTTGAGTATCAAGGGATTAAATTGAACCTTATGCCAGTAATTTCACACGGTCGACCAACTTCAAAGAAATACAAGCAACGACAACTCTCGAAGAAACCAACATCCAGTTCCAACCTGTCACCTGTCCACCCTGTCCAGCTAGCTTCCAGCGAGTGACTACTTAATACCAGATATCAATCCGAAGTAAGCATACGCGTGCCCGATAGCCACGAGCCCCTGCAAGACCGGTTGAAAAAGTAGCAGAAGAGATAGCGTGCTTAGTCGCGGTTCTCGACGCGCGTACAAGTCCAATTGCCCGAAACCAGGGAGGAAGGAGGAAATTTCCGGCGCTTCGCCTCTTTTCTTCCCTCCTTCGGACGGGAAATGGTAGCGAGGCACTCGGAGCTCCTTTTTCCGAAAGCTGGAGACTTTTGGTCAGCGAACTCTCGGCAGTCGAGTCTCTGGACTGTGGCTGAAAGTTTTGCTCCGTCTACGAAAGCGGTATTTATGTGAGGGTAGCAGAGCGTGTACTTTCTGCTCCCGTGCTGCTGAACAGAAGATCGAAAGTCACTCCCTTCCCTCTCTATCTCGATTTTCCCTCTCCTTCACTCTTCGGTAACCATCCGATCATCTGCCAATCGAAGCTTATTCGGTACTACTTCCGATTCGAAATTCATTAATGCTATTATATAATGACTGTTTAATATTATATAATGACTGTTAGGAGGGCGGACAGAATGGCCAATTCGTAATTTTTCCTAGAAATTTTACAAGTTTATAATGTTCAATGATTCGCGTATTCTTGTATTTAATGATATTCACATTTCAGTTTAGATGATTTTCACTTTTTTCGTGCGATTCGAAATACCACTTTAAAGCATTTACCATTAGCACTTATAATTACATAGAGGAAATATTCTCAACGATCTAAACACGTGTAATAGATTCACTGTGAAAAGTAGAATTCGTCGCCGATCACCAATGCCCACGCCTCTGGAACTTTTCACGCATTGGCCAAACTTGCCCTAAACAGTGTTTAAAGAACCACGAAGTAGAAATGGTCGTTAGAAAAATCGTGAGACGCGTACACGGCGTACACGTGGCTGTGTGAAAGTTGCTATTTCTCGTTAAAGTACCGAAAGAACCAAAGCGTTCACCTCGAGAATCTCGCGGCACAGAATCTCAAAACGCAAAATAAAGTGGCAAACTTTTGCATTCGTTCCTAGTTTTTGGTGGAAACGAGAAGCGACGACAAGGTTTCTGCCGTGAAACGCGTGTGGAAATTCTGCGTTAGTTTCCCGTTCGACTCGAATCCAAAGGCTTCAGAAACTTGGTCTTGTATTTGTATCGCGTTGTTCTTACGTTGCTTCCAATTAGCCAAGATTATGGTTGCTCCTAATTCCGACGAATTTGCTCAAGATGCAACTCGGCTGTTTCTCCAAGCTCTGGTCGAGCTGCCCTTTGTCAATTCTAGTTTCATGGAATGCCAAACGCGCCAACAGAACGCAATTTCTACGTATACATCGGATATCCGTGCAACTTGTGATCGATTTTCTAACGATTTTAGAACGAAAAATTCGTACGTTATAAAAGCTTTAAGCTTAGTATTTACACTAGCTTACTTTTTACGAATATATCATACAAAACGTTAAAAAATTCATTAACCAGTCATTAAGTATTCGAATACTTACGAAATTTGCATGGCGTGCACGAAATCCGTTAATGCGATAAAAGGCACGGCGACCTCACTCACATTATATACGGAATAGTAGCATTTTACACCGTTGCAGAATAATTCGAAGCAGCAGTTTCTCCCTTGTTTCGTTTCTCGGAACACGATAAACACGACAGAAATTTCCTTAAAATCCGATGTCCAGTCGATGAAACGAAAACCATCCGCCGGTTTCAGTTACCTACCGTCCACGATAGCAACAGGTAGTGGTCGGAGGGCCGCAGCCTCCTTTCATTTCGCAGACTTCCGATTACCTATTTTAGCATGCGAAACGGAATATACGGCTTGAAAGGGTGGGACGGTGCGAAACCATTCGCGCAATCGAACGAACGTTCAAGCGTTCGGAACTGTTCCACCTTAGCCTCGCGTTCCACGAAAATTCGAAATTTTGAACTCCAATCGAACCAGATATAGGCAATGAAATAATTGGATCGAAGGGAAACGGTAGTTTAAGACTATGAACCTTAAATTTTAAGAGTTAACACGCTTTCTATGGCGTGATTTCCAACAGAGACGTTTTTGGTGTTATTGTTACGTATGAATAAATAATGAACGAGACAGCGGGCTAAAGATAATAACACGATTCGTTCGGTTATGATTAACAAAGAACGAATAAATGAGTTTTTGTAGCGAATATGGTGGAAATTGCGACTGCGAGGAAATTAAATCAATTACATTCTCGCGTCGATGATTCTGCGGATATCGATATTTCATGGGCAATTTATGAAATAAACAGTTAATTTTATTGCGCCCACAGGTAGTATCAGTTATTACAGAAATTCGTTGGTTTTGTAAAATCATTAAATCGCGGAATTTTAGATATCCATTGATCGTGTTCCGTCCTCGGTTATTGTTGTTAAATATTTCGTAGCATACGAGCGTAGTGTTCGTTCTTGAAACGTTTATCGTTTCATTTATCGAGCAAGTTACCATTGATGAGTAATTTCACGATTCTTCTAACGATGACTTTTCGTGTAAGATATAAAAAATGTACCGAGGCATTGCTTATCCTGTAGAAAATTAAAAGGCCATAAATCTGTGCAAAACCAACCTTGTGAACTAGCCTTTGGTTCATACATCGTGCTTCATAAAAACTGTTAAAACGGTATTATATAGCCGATTTAGTGGTCGGGTAATGGTCGAAATTTACGATTCTTGGTAATTCGCATTAGAAACGGTATAACGATCCTAATCGAGTAACGAGTCTCGAACACACAATGTACTATGCCGTTCGAGAATAGTCATTGCGGAACTCTATAGCCTGGCCAAATACGAACCGCAATTAGTACTTAATACGATATCGGAACAGAGATAGGATTAAAATGGTTTAAATATTTCCACGAACAACGAATTTTGTATAGAAAAAAACGTAGCAGAAATACTTTAATGAAACCAAAACGTAACGTAATATATATATATAATATCGAGATGCAAAAGTTTCGATTCGATAGATTTAACGCGAATTTATGGATTTTTCTACAGTAAGAAGAAAAAATTCCTATTGTAACGATTGGTTTGCAAAATTGTTGGGTATGCGGGTGTTACGCGTATAAAGCTGCAGAATTTCAAGCGGCAGTAAATCTTTCTACCGGTTCTGGGGCTAGGCGGTTTTTCCAACTCCCAAAGAACGTAAACCGATTAAGTCGGACCTGCAGACATAAATGAAATATTTAATCCTGCCAGTTCCGTCGAATATAACTTCGTTCCCGTAGACGCCTTTGTAATTATCATTCTCTGAAATAATTCTCATTTATGGTCGAAAGAGGAATCGGCACGTAAGTAAATTCCGCCATTGTATCTTTGCGCACGGCGACGCGTCTTTGGTTGCTTTATTCAACGAAGGTATCGAATTACGTCGAACGAATGTTATCCTGGAAATTTTCGATGATTTTGCAAGCGAAATATTTGATAAGTAGAATTTACCAGATTTTACCAGATGTAGGATGAATTTGTTTCTTCTTTAAGGCTGAATTAAAAAGAAATTACGTGTTAAATGACTTACATATGCTTATTAAATAGCGCGAAGAAAATACTCTACTTTATATAAAACATTTATTTATATATAATACCGATTTTATAATTAGAAAAAGAGCAGCGAAGTCTATCGGATGCGCAATGCCCGACTCTACGTACCATCGTATACTGCTTGCTATCAGACAGTTCGATTTGTCTAATCTTTACACGTAAAACTTTCTGTCTACGCAAATGTTAAATCAACGAGGACATGAAATATTTGCCGAAAAAGACAACAAATTTTCTACGCACGAACGTAAATCCATAGAAAGATTCAATTGTCGAATTTTTCCAATACCAACAGGAATCTGATTCGCAGGACGTCGACGAAACGCGATTCTTGATTCCTCCGAAATTTGTCTACCAAACGCTTTCTCTGAAACACGCTCTCTGCTACAGGATACCTAAACTAAAAATTTCTGTAGAACGTACGCAGTTTATTAACCTTGTCCGTAACGGGACGGCGATTAACGCGTTAAAAGCAGCATTTCGGGCGGCGATAAACGAAGACAGGCCAGACGTCGGCTCTTATTCGACGGGGCTTTACTAATATCCCTAAGTGCATCGTCAGCCGCTTGATGCAGCGTTGCACAAGCTCTGATACGCTGCACTCTGGGGTTCGCTTACTTTTTTCCATCCTTCTCTCCCTCCGGCCACCGATTCTGCGGCCTCTTTTTCACCCATTCATACCTCTCCCCGTCTTTGTCATTCCCTTTTAACCCATCTCTCGCTATCTCACGGCTCTCCCTTCAATTCCAACCGTGTGCTTGCTTGTACTGGCGCGCGCGCGCGCGCGCACACACCCTCCAGATCCCCACTTCTCATGATTACTTCCGATTTTATCCTAGACGCAGAAATTGTGGTGGTATGTGCCCACGGTTTCCCAAAGAATGGTAATATAAAGTAGTGCAGCTGTGTTTTTTCCGACGCGGCACCGTGCCGGGGAAGAAAGAAGCGACGAGAGCGTCGCGCGGGAAAGAATGAACGAACAAAAACGAGAAAGCCACGAAGGAAAGTAGAAGAACGGTGATGGAGGGGGGAGGGGGAGGGGGGAAGGGGGAGGAGGGGAAGAAAAGATCGTGGACCGAAACATTTCGAATAGTCTCCTTTGAACAAGCGTATACCTCGACCTTAAGTCCTTTCTTCCGCCGCCATCTTCCACCGCTCGTTCTTTTTATTCCCCGCTTCTATCTCCCCCGAGTCCGTTTTTCGAAAGGTCTACCAAGATTTCCAGATTTCAGTTACACAGGTTAACACGATTCGTGATGCGGTAAAATCAAGAAGTACGACGGCAAAGCTTAAAAGGAAAGTTAAAAAATTGTATCGTAGAAACTGAACTTTTAGTACTTTCGTGCTAATCCAGAAGAAAGGAGAAAACGAAAAGTTAGTACTTAATATTTTTTTTGTTTCCTTTTTCTTTTCTTCATATCCTGAAGAGTCGAGCGTTCTACAAATGCGGTTTGAATAATGGCATTTAATTTTTTTGACAACTCGATACGGTGGGGATAATCACGGTAAAATGTTCCATCCCGTCCGAACAGGAGCAACGACGTGCCACCGACATTTCCATAAAAGTAACACTGAATTTCCATAACAGCGTATACGTATCATTTTCAGATGTAGAAATAGGAAACTGGATTTGTGTTCTCGCGGTAATATTACACGGATGAGGAAACGAGCTCGGCGTCGTTCGCCGTAATACTACCTACGCTACGTGTTTCGTTCCGCGACGGTGGTTACGTTAAAGGCATATCGTTTCGCGTTTGAATCGTTTTGACTATTTAATAAAATTCCTCGGATGTTACCGTACAAAACAGCCTGCACTATTGCATTCTCTAATTAATTATTAAGATTTAGAAAGAATAATAGGCGCATATACGAATGCATATGTATATGAATGTGATTATCGTTCGCGAGTGAATAGACACAGCCGAAAACGTTTAATTAATTAAAACGTTACCAAATTATATTTCAACGAAACAACATAACGATAAACGTAAGTGAAAAATGAAAATTTATTTTAATACAGCTGAAATGAAATTCCAGGTTATTCCAGGCACGTATGTTAAGACACATTTTTTAACACAACCACTTGCAGATAAGAGAGGATAAAAATGCAGAAAATAATTCGCATACAGTATTAAAAACAACATTCGGAGATATTCCTAAGTCTGACTTATTCGATTTCGGACTCGGTACCAATAATCTTTATGCAAAAGTCTAAGTATGATACGTATCGGGGAAACGCTTGGCTTTGTTGTTCGAGGGAAAGGCCAGAAAGCGACTTTAAATACTGAATACACGTAAATAAGAACTTCTCTGAGCAGGTATTATTCTTTCAAAATTCGGCGAATAGAGTGGAATAAAAGCTCGGGTTGCCTTTTCGTCCAAAAAATCCTGTTACCGGATAGAACACGGAATGGTAGAGAAGGATCGAACGGAACGTGAAATGGTCCTCAACGAGCGGAGGATTCGGGCAGAAATTCCCGTTTGAATCCTCAACTTGACCTCTCGATTTTTGCTCTTCCCTTTTCACGACGATTCGTCTTAGATTTCCGCGAATGCTGGCATACATCCTCGATTAGCATTCGAACAGAGAAGAATAGAGGGGAAATAGAAGAAAAAAGAAGAAGGAGAACATCCGGAGAGGATGGATATACGGGAGAGGAAGGACCAAAGTGAAAAGAGACGAAGACCAAGAGCGTTA
This sequence comes from Bombus soroeensis, assembly GCA_014737365.1. NCBI lineage: Eukaryota > Metazoa > Arthropoda > Insecta > Hymenoptera > Apidae > Bombus > Bombus soroeensis. The sequence continues at coordinate 492,647 of JACXIL010000243.1, forward strand.
CTGGCCTCGAATCGGACGCGTTAGTCGAGATAGCGATACCGTATCTGTGGCTAGGTTGGCATTCAAGGATTACCGGAATTTAGCATAATATTAGCGAACGGCGGAGAAGGACAACAGGCAGACGACACCCAGGGCCACGAGAATATGCAATAGTAACTAGTAGAGTAGCATGGACGAGAGAAGGGTAGGAAGGGTGTATAGGTATTATTCATGGATTACCTCACTTGTCCCGGCTACAATCCTCCCAAAGCCTCCATTAGAATAATTGCTTCTTCATTTTCGCGCTTATGCGGTTGCTGCGCCCGCCAGTGCGTCATTCTCTTTCACATCCACGATCCGCTTCCATCCTCCAACTACCCTCGGACGCATCCTACATTCCCGTCACTTATTGTTAACCGCATACGTGCCACGATGTGAACTTACAACACGCGTGTCATACATTCTTCTATCAGCTTTCTCGTCGCCGCCGTTTCCGCGTTTCCCGATCCGATCGTTTAGCACGGTGGGATTTCGAAAGAACGAATCATCGTATCGCGCGTATCGTATCGTTGTCGTCGATGGAAAGCGCAAGGGTGGTTCTCGGATAGTTTCAGTTAGATGGTAGTAGATTTTTCAGACGAGTGAACCGGGACGTTTACGGATGAGGATAAATTACTTGCTATTGGTATTAAGCTTCGTAGCTTCCCGTTAGAAACGTCGACAATGATTTTGTTGAATTCAACGTAAAAATTTTATAGATTTTATCTACGTATAAAACGCTTCAAAGTTATTGCAATATCGTAATAATTTCGTGAACATAGAATAATATTTGTCTTATCGCGAAGAAATGGTTTCAAAAAATAATTGTAAAATAATTGTAATATTTGTAATTTGTATTAATTAGACTGGTGAATTAAATGCAACTGAAATATCGAACGTGCAACGTGGATTTACGGTAATAAATGCAAGTTGATCTATATAATATTTTCTAATTAAAAAATTACATGGCTTTCACGCGCTAATCAAATGTAAAACGATACACGAATTACTAAAGCGCTTTTGATCACACGCGAAAGGCTGTTAACCGAAATCAATAGTTCCAAAAGTGGTTACTAGGATCGTATTATTTTCTAAAGAGTGGCAACATTTTAGCACCCGAACAATAGCGACCTCGACCGAATATTAACACGAAACAATTGAAAATGATGTAAAAATAAGATGAAAACCGTTCAAAAAATAATTTCACAAATTACCTAACATTTTTCGTAACATTTTTATTATTTTATTTCGCTATCGCTCGCATCAGCAGTCTCTAAAGAGTCAACGCAGGGTATCTTACGCCAACGATCCACGCACCACGCGCGCATCCTTCTATATGATCGTAAATACTTTCGTATTAACGTGAATTAATTCACGAGTTTCGTTATCAAGAATATCGCCTCAAATTATAACAAAACATCCAGCCACGCGGTACTTTTCATTTCCTCTTGCCTGTACGAGGACGCCTGTACTTCCTTTACGAGCGTTTTTATATTTAGAGTCGGACGCGGTAATTTCATCATAAGGCTGTTCCTCGGCAAGAGGAACTTCAAATATTTGAATAGTCTTGTCGTAGCCACTTTCTTTTACGGTTTTGCGCGACATGCTAGCTTTTGCAACGCGAACCGAATCGCCAGCATGCCTCTATCGTTCCTCTATCTTGGTTCCCATAATGGTTTCCGCTGTCTTTCTTCCTTCTTCCTTCTTCCTTCTTCCTTCTTCCTCCTTCCTTCTTCCTTCTTCCTTCTTCTTGCTTCTTTCCCCTTTCTTCTTTCTTGTCCAGAAAAGGAAACCGCTAGGCTCGGAGCCTTAATTCATTTTTCACACGTTGTGTAGCGCAGTTGACTGAAATAGCAGGAAAAATAGCCGGTATCGATCGTTACCGATGAAAACGGTGGACGCGGAAATATATGAGGCAAAATGTCGAGGGACATTCAGCGTAAATGTTGAAATTCGCACGAGAATGGACTTGTCAACAGTTGTTCTCTTTGCAAATGTTTATTTTGGAAATTGAATTCCCGCAATAAAAACTTGGCGCGAGCATTAATCGTTCCCTCGTTCCCGTTTTTTAACCGACCGCGTTTTACTTTGCTAAGAATACCGAGTAAAATAACCTTCTGCTGTTGGGAATGTTCGGGCTAATTGTTCCTCTACGCCGTAACACCGCGAACCATGATGATCGATTAGAAAAATTTAATTAAAAGCTAATTACAAATTTAATTCTCCGGAAATGCGTTATTCAAACAGATCGAAGATTTTACGAGTTATTATTTATGCCGTGTTATAAAAATCTAACGGCAGTATCTAACACAGCAGCAATTCCTCGACTAACGTTTAAACGAATTAAACACGAACATCTAGTGATTCTTCGAAACGATTCTACAAATGGTTCGCGATGATATGAGAAACCAGGTTGACGCGGAAGAGAAGCAACAGGATCGCGATGGCAACGACGAGTTAAGCAGCGTATCGAGTATCTCTTACCGAACAGTGGATTGCCTGGGAAAAGAGGAAAAGATCGAACGGCCCGGGAGCGATGCCACGAGGGCCGCGGGCCCACTAGAAATATTCGCGGCAGGCGTTGTAGCAAATGTCGCGTGAAACGCAATTTGCAGCCACGACGTTGGCTTTTCATTCGATGATTCTCGTTATCCTCGTTACACGTGCCCGTGGCAAATTGCGCGCGAAACCGTGAGAATAAATTGTCTCCACGAGCGACGACGACGATTGCATGCATACACAGCATAGCGACGTCGAATGGCGCCGTGACGCGACGAAAGCCAGCATTCAACTCCCCTTTTTCCGTCGTTGGCCCCGATACGATCCTGCGAATATTTAGTTACCGTGAACTACACTCGTTACCGTTTCATCTTCTTCTGGCAGGTACGTGCGACGATTCCTTGAGTCCTTTCACCCATCCCTCTGTGAATCCATCGCTTCTCCATCGCTTCCATCGCTTCCATCGCTTCCATCCCCGCTTACCTTAACGCTCGCACCCGCGACCTCCTCTTCGCTTTTTGCTTGTCGATCGTCGGTCTGGCGAGCACGTTTCGTCTGTAAAATGCTAAGCGTATCCTTCTGCCTCCTGTGTTTCACTTTGCTTCGTCCTTCTTCCACGCTTTTCACCTCGCACTCCTGCGTTTCGCGCGCGCCTTATCGTTCCCGACTACGTGTTAACGCGCTGACGATTAATTTCCACAGACATAATTTCCTGTCTTCCTGAATGGAATCCCTTAAGGGAATTTCTCCTCCTCGTTTGTATCTTCCTGAAACGCGAGGTTAACGTGGCGCGTACGAGGCCGCTCCATTCCTGTTTCGATGCTTGAGCCAAACAATTTCTTTCGTTTATGCGATAAACTGTTTCAAATAATAATTTACACGCATTTCAGCTGGTTAATTCGCAAGTTATTTTCGTTCGTTATTTAGGCCCCGTCTTGTTACTCGATGTCATTATTGCGTTATACGTATCAGCGTCAAGAGTAAGAATTAATTTCTTCTGCACAGTTTCTATACCATGTAATGGGAATCTTCGTCGTGCCGTGAAATTACCCTACATATCTGTAAATATTTAACTAGAAGCTCTTCCAAAATCACCAACAAAATTCATTAAATTCGGAGCGTCTTCGAATCTAATGTGGATGTGGTACCAACACAATAGTCTAGCGTATAATGCAATTGTTGCAGGTAATGTGCTCTGTACAGTATATACCATAGTCGTTGAATTGGCCGTGGTAAACCGAGAGCTTGCTCTGCTCGTCTTCCTATCCCTCTCCTCTCCACGCTGTTCACCCAGATATTACAACACACTAGAAAATATGAAGCGACGAATTATTAACACAAATATTCCTCAAGATCTACAATGTATATATAATGTATAAAATGCTTAAATTTTACGCACCGATGTAACTAAAATATTGAATCTAATATTTATTCAAGTCAAATACTTGAATTACAATAGAAATGAAACGGTACTTGTACAACAGTATTATTTTGAATCCGACGAAATTCAGAATGTTCGAGTAAGCCGTGATCGTTCAATAAATAATCAAGAAAATTGGCAAAACTGCTAAGGATGAACGATATTAAAATTGATAGTATCGAAATACCAGATAATAACAAAGAAACGGCATTCAAATAAAACTGTTAAAAAATTCAATCATGGTAACGTATTTATATCGTTTATCCAGCAGATATAATGCGATTGTCAATTGTCTGCCTTTCGAATCATCGATCCACACTATTCTTATCGTATTCAGAATGCATTTCGTGCACAAAAGCATTGTCCCTGGACGACGGGAAAAAATTGGTCACAGCCGGTCGTGCATCGGTAAGACTGCGTCGAGGCCGCTTTAAAAGGAAACACGCGTGTATTTCAGCGAGGCTCGTGTATATAAATACATAAGAAAAAGGCAGGAAAAAGAGGTGGCGATGAGAAGACTGGCTCTGGTACATAATCGCGTCGCGTCGCGACAAAGAATCCATAAAAGGTTGGGCCGCTGCGTTTTTCGTATAGTGCTGAAGAGAAGAGAAAAGAGGAAAAGAGAAGAGGGGGAGAGCGAGAGAGGGAGAGCGACTCTGAGCTGAGCCGTACTCGGCTTCCCGTGAACACAATAATGCTCCGCTATTAACCGAGAGCTTGTATTAAGCCCTCGAAAAAAAGCTTTCATGCACTTAACGACAAATAATATGACAAGTGGTACTACGCAGCCGGGACACCCGTCTCGCCGACTTCCTACTACACGTTTCACGCACTCGCCTTCACTACCTACAGAATAGAATTCGCAATTGTTCCTACCAGTTTTCCTTTTTCATGAAACCTACAGTTTTCTTTTCTTCCTTTTAATTCGATCTGGCAAACTTCCTTCACTTTTGAAATCACTTGTTATACGTCTCTTATTTTTTACAACCGCAAACATGAAATCTTCTAGTTGGAATTACAGATTTTATTCAAATTTACTGCATCTAATAGAAAATATCTTAGACAATGCAAATTTTGTAGGCTGACCCATTACATCTAATACGCGTAACTTGGCAGCTTTGCACAGATACAGCTGAATAGATGACCTATAAAACGTAAAAATAATGCGTTTAATGATTGATTAACAATTTTCCAAGTGAAGTTACAAACATGACATATTTTATCTATATTTTTAGGCGGCCGAAATCATCAACAATTAGTAGCGTTATACCAAATTATATAATGTTATTCTAGGAAACCTTTTTAAAAAGCTGTTATTCTAGGAAATTAATAAAATTAAAGTTTACGTAAATATCAATGTCTTTGAATTTATTAAGAATTATTCGCGTTAGAAAATCCGAAATATGATGAATTAACGTTAACATAATACAATAGGGCATAATAAATTAGGATTAAAATATTATTGGATCTTAGCTTTTTATATTAGATTAAGAAAATTAATGATACTACAACATAATGTAAAAGGGATAAAAAGCACAGATACATTTATTATTTAATTAATACAATAATAATTTAATATATTTGAATCTTATCGCAATAATTTTTCAGTTTTCCTAAATATACCTTACTGCTACTTACCTCCTTCAAAAAAAAATTTATTTCATACATACCACTAATAATTTCAATACAAATTTATAACTTTCCTTCATTTATATTACAGTAAAAACAATTGTTTTAAATATCATAATCCTTGTTCGGTACAAGCTATCGCTATTCGTCTTTTAGTAACCAGTTTAACGTCAAACTGTTCTGACACAAATCAAAAAAATATTAACAGGAAACAGAAAACTTACGTGTATATCGCGCGCACGCGCCTGTAATATATGATGATAATGATGACGACGACGACGACGACGACGACGACGACGACGACGACGACGACGACGACGACGACGACGACGACGACGACGACGACGACGACGACGACGACGACGACGACGACGACGACGACGACGACGACGACGACGACGACGACGACGACGACGACGACGACGACGACGACGACGACGACGACGACGACGACGACGACGACGACGNATGACGATGATGATGATCATCATCATCATAATAATGATAATAATAATAGTAGTAGTAATAATAATAATAATAATAATAATAATATATAATAATATATGCTATATATGTACACATATGATAACAATCAGTTGTTTTTACTGTATCTATGTACAAATTTTGAAAAAATTATTTATAAATGATGAAATTATATAATCATTAAAATTCAATTCGTCATCAAGCGTCTTGAAAAATGTAAAAAATCTATCATTTATAAACATGTTAGAACTCCCTTTAAAACTACGAATAAACAAATTTGGAAAGACACAACTCAAATATTATAAATCGTAATTACAATTTGTATTTAACATTTCAATTGCTACACATTTAGTTTGCCTATCAATCGAGCAACATCGTGTTTTTCGTCTAGCGAAAGATCCTACAAATTATATATAAGTAATCATGTATCGGGGTACATAACCTAAATAGTACAATTTTTAACCAAAGGAATTTGATGTGTAGTATAAATTTTTAAGTCGATTAGTACTTTTTTGAATTGATATTTCATTTATTTAACTAAGCCCATTTTTTTAGCTTCCACTTCGTAAATTAATAACCTCCACATTTTGACTACAAAAACTTCCGCTTCTTCGTCCAATACCTACGGCATATGATATTATAAAGTCAATAACAATTTATATAATATAAATAATAAATAATAATAAAATAAATATTATTCACCATCTGTACATCATCAAGTATGCCCTGAGGCGAGCTGCCGGCCATTACTTTGCTACAAATAAAATCTACCAATGTAGGTTCAGGTTCTCCAATGTATTCAATAATTTTTTTATTAATCCACGGCCTTATCCTCTTTTCCATTAATGTCTATGAAAATAACAAAAACTGATGAAAAATTAATTCATAAATATTCATTCACAATATACACATCTTACATTATCTATTACTGCCCAATCAAGTTGATAGCCAAACAAAGCGTTTTTATCTGTAGGTATTTTGTCAATAAGGGATTTTATGTGCTTTCTTTTCTCTTCTTGACTCTTTGTACTTTCTTCTTTTCCAGCTTTAGGGGCTTCTTCGTTAGATTTCTTCTTTTTCTCCTCACCGTAGTCTAGAATGGAATTCATATATCCTATTATAAATCGTATATTTTCTAAACGAAAAATATATTTATACTTTTTAATTACCTAAAGGAACTAGTTTACGCTTCTTTGCGTTATTAGCACCATCGTCGTCATCGTCATTATTAAATACGTCTTTAACATCGATCCGACCTTTCTTCTTATTCTGATTCGTTTGTTGCGTACTAACATTAATAGCCGTGCTTGGACTAGCAGGAGTTTTATTACCAATACCATGATCACCACCACGATTGCCTCCGCTTCCCATGGCGAATGGCACAAAGTTACCTGTAATAAAAGTAAAATGTAGACTGTTTGTATAAGTTAAATAAATAAATCACATCGTTTACTCACTACTACCAGTTTTTTCTGGTTCGCTAACGAGGGACATACGCGAATCTTCATCTAATGTGGCTGGAATGGACTGAACCGGTGTTGTTACTGTTTGATTAGAAGGTGATGATCTTGTACCCTTTACACTTTCTCTATCTGTTTCTATAACTTCTTCAGTTTCTTCGCCATCACGATGATGATTCTGATGATGACGATGATGCCTTCGATGATGGTGGTGATGCCGCGGTGGTGTTCTAGATGGTGCCTCTGACTGAGAAACATCATCAAATTGCACACATTCGTCACTATCACTTTCAATTGGTTCAGTTTCTATGGGCGGCATAACTTCTTTTTCCTTTTTCACCACTTTCTCGTCCTCTTCGTCTATTATCGTGATAACCGGTTTAGGCTTATACTGTTCCTCCCGTTCAGCTTTTAACTGAAATAAGCAATATCTTCATGTAGAAGGAATAGTCTACATAAAACGAGAGATAAATGCATACTACGTATCTTAGTAAAAATCAATATTGTAATTACTCATAAACCAAAATATCACATTATTTAGCAACATTTTACCCTTTCGAACTCAGCCGCTGGATCTGGATGAGAAGCGTCAGCATAAAGTTTATCGCGAAGGCGTTGAAGCTCTTGACGCTCGGCGCAACGATCCCGCGAATCGGCTTCTGCTTCCAGTGCTCTCTCTTCTAGACGGCGTGAAAGTTCTTTACCTTTGTAATATTTAGCGTCGTCTCTTTCATCATCATAGTCTTCGAGAAATTCTTTCAACCGTTTTGCTTCCCTCTCTCTCGCTTCCCGTTTTGCTCTACGTTTTTCCGCTTCTTTCTCATACTCCTTTTGTTTGCGACGTTCCCGCGTCTCCCATGCTCTCAAACGCTCCTGATAAGCTGCTTCTTTCTCTCTCGCTCTTCTTTCGTTCTTTTTCCTCTCCTTCGCCTCTTCCTCTTCCTCTCTTTCACGCATAATTTCTCTTTCAGTTTTCCTCGCTTCTTCTCTTTCACGTTCTCTTTCTCGTTCCCTGTCCCTTTCCCTCTCTCTATCTCTTTCACGTTCTCTTTCACGCTCTCTTTCGCGGTCACGATCCCTTTCTCGCTCCCTTTCTCTATCTCTCTCCCGATCTCTATCTCTATCACGATCTCTGTCGCTTCTCTGACGATCCCTCTCTCGTTCCTTAGATCTTAAGAAAGATAGGAAATACTTTCAATAAATTTTATATTGTAAATTAATGAATTTCTAAACACTTTCCGGGAATTGTTAAATGTTAATACCTAGATTTAGAGCGCCTTTTGTCTCTTCTACTACTTCCGGTACTACTACTGCGACCTTTATGAGACGTTGGACTACCAGGATCGCCGTCTTGATCGTCTTTAGTATTACTGCCATCACGCCTATCTCGTCGCTCTTTTTCACGTTTCTCCCGTTCTTCTTTCTCAACAGCTTCTTTCTTCCGTTTAACTTGAGCCTTCTCCTCCTCCTGCTTCTATAAAAAACAAAAATAAAAAGAATAGGTGAGACTAAATAATCAAAGCAAGCTTATCAGGCTGTGATAATAAAACGCAAAAACTAGCAATCGTATATCCTCCTCAGTTATAAAAATTAAAAGGTAGAAAAAGGTTACTGTAAGTGTAGTAAAGTTAGTTGATGAATATAAAAGTGGTAAAATATCACTACACTATTACAGTGCAGTATTATCTTACATTTCTTTTCTTGAATTCAAAATATAGATGCCCTGATACATACAAAATATTTGCACAAACGATCGATGTTATTTAAAAAGTAATATTATACGGACCTTTATATCGACAAAATGATTACTTGAAATAAATACTTCAAAAAGAAGTCTTAATTCGTTAAGAAAAATTCTTTTAAAACACATTTTCTTAACATTTTGTATATTTTTTCAACATTTACATTTTGTATGCAAATTTTTACTTTAACTTTAGTATCTCTAACATTACAAAGATCGCAATGTTGAACGATTACTAGTTGTACAAAAATTAATCACATATCAAGTATCATAATTCTGTTCATCTCAATATAGTATACTCACTCCGCTGGAGTATGCTCGCTCAGCAGCATCTTACACGAAATCTTGTTTACATATCAATTACCTAAGTGCAGGTATAAATTTTGGAAACAAGCATAAGAAATTTCTTAAGCTCTACTTAAATTAAGAATACCTTAATGCTAACAGACGCATTGTAGAGGCCACCCAATGTACTTACAACATTGCAAATGTGCCTGTAAATCAATAGTGTCTAAAGCTATATATGTCTAAGAGTCGAAAGGGGTGATATTTAGATTTCTTGTCAATATTCAATAATTATTAGAAAGTATTATACCAATCAGAAGCGGAGTCATCACGAAGAAGGGATTCCACCGAAACATCTTTCATTTTTGCCAAGAAACTGTCACACGTCTGTCAACTTTCGTTTTCTTCTGGCTACGCAGTTGATGCAGCAAACTGTTGGATATCAAATGCACAATAGTTTGCCCACCCTTATCGTCCCGTATTATCAACGTAACGTCTTAGAAATAGATTAATATGGTTCATCCTTACTTGATATAATAATAACAATAATGGGTTACTGCCTGGAGAGTCCTAAATCATAGACTCTAATGAATATTACTTTTTAGCGACAAAATATTATGAAACCTAACGCTGCTTATTCCTTCCTGCTTATGACATTGTTAATAAGCCCTGTGTAAAGCTATCAATGGACTATGCTATATAAGAAAAAGCATATTCAAAATTATGAACCGCTTTCTCTTAGCATTCAAAATTAAATATCCATACAATAACCCATAGTATTTTAATCTAATAAGGATAGAGTAACTGAGTGCATAAAAATAGATGCACGTATGAGGAAAAAAACAGACTGTTGAAACATGAAATATCAGTGGTCATAGGTATTCAGATGGGCAGTTCACTAACAAAACTACAAGAACCGAATGGTTGTGTTGGCTCATGGTTGTGGAGTTTTACTCACGGTGTGAAGTTGACTTGGTCAGTCAGTGTGGTGGTACCGGAGAATGGAGGAGCGCGCACCTAGGTACTACATGTCTGATCGAGACGCTGACAGAAGCTGTTTACACAAAATAAAGACAACAACTGAACAGTCGCCATTGTGAAGACAAAATCATTTCATTGTGTGTAGGATTCAGAAAGTCTCGATCCTATTAATAATCTATCTAAGAATATATTATAAAATATGTCAGCGTCAAATTTCTTTGTTCAATGTATAACATTTTTTACCGATCCCAGACAATGTGTAAAAACAAATGGAATGGCACTTTGCTGATCTTCTATATATCTGTACTAAACTGCTAGACATTAATTCCAAATATAAAAATAAATTATAATTGTCTTTCATAAAAAAATCGAACAAATACAAATACAACAATTTTAATTAATTTTATAGTCTCACTCAATGAAAAATTGAATAATCCAATTTCTTTTAGGAATACGGTAATCTATAATCATTAATTTAGTACTATCTTTTAAAATTATTCATATCAACCTCATGAATAAAGTAATTCTTTTGCTAATTGACTCAAAAAATATACAATCCTCATAGTGATTGGCAGCACTTCCATTGAATCAATTAATGAGAGAATGATCTGTGTTATTATAGAAAACCTTTCTATTACAATTTCATATATGCGATAATAATGTTGCATTTACTTTAAAATATTGCTACTAATTATTCCTTCCAGCTCTTTATCCTTTATTATCTTACATTCTATAATACCATTGCGCAAGTTCTTCATTTTTTTAGAACTATAAGAATTGATTTTGTAATGTCATTTCTTTAAAGCTAAACATCATGTTACATAAAAATACATTGCATTTTTATAACAATATCGGTGCCAGCAGTTTAGCACAATAACTATAGAAACAGGTAAAGAAATTTGATTATATGGAATAACTTGTGTTCAAAATACAATAATAGCGTTAATGCTATTAATATAATGCAGAATTATATGCGATGAATTAAGAAAATGGAGTTTCAATAGAAACAGATTTATTGGCTACATGATGTCAGCATGTTGTAGAGTTACGAGATTCTCCCGTCTTAATATTGCACATTTCTTGTTTTTTCATGTTTTGTTGGTTGGATATACTCTGACTTACCGACGAGGCTGCAGCTGCCTGCGAAAATACGAGGGATGTGCTGTGATTGACTCCCTTCAGAGCCAATGAGTGAGTGAAAGAGTGGTCCCCACACACAGCATTCCTAGGCGTGTGCGTTTGCTGTGTGCGACGCACGCTGCCTGTTATTATAATTATAGCAACGAGTCACGGCTCCAATTTTTTAGAGCTAACATAGCACACACGCACTTTATCACAATATACTTAAAATCTAAAGTTTACAACTATACACTTGTAATCCTCTTTTGCCTGCTCAAATGCATTTAATTTTCTATATAAATATGTCGCGAGTTCGATCAATAGTTGTCTAACATGAAACATAGATATAATCAAATGCATAAAACGTGTATAAACGTTTATAATACATATTTACAATGCATTTCATTATAGTATTTAAAGCATAGGAACATCTGAATATTTGTCACATACAAATTGTAACAATAAAAATACAACCATTTAAAAATGAATCAAACACAATTCATGAATTAATTAATACTAGTCGTTGATATAATCAAAAAGTATTATAAAAAGTTTTGTTAAACTTAGTACAAACTCTTTACAACTATAATTTAAAAACACATTTTCTTTTATTAAATATGTAGTTTTGAAAGAAGTTAGTATATTCCATTTCTTCCTATTTTTACTGTGCTTCATTTTATTCTTTTATTTGGAAAACGAAAAGAAATATTCATATCATGTTTTTTAAAGATAATAGAATAAATACTACAAAGTATTACAAACATATTCTTAATCATTTGCGCAAAACAGAAACAGATAAATATTATCTCTATAACGCTTGCATATTAAATGCAGAAAGAAATAAAATCTCTATAGTAATATAATATATTGCAGTTAAAATTTTGCTTTAAATGATATCATATACACAGAAGAATGTGTAACAAACACTATTGCCCATTAAAATAATTTAAATTAGTTAAAATAGTTATTCCCATAAAATGATTCTTTTCAGAGAAGATTACAATATATTATAGAATAATGTTTATAATGCTTCGTAAAAAATTCACATAATCAACACTAACAATTTTACAATAATTGTTAGCATTCTTATACCTAAACTTTTGCAAAGTTTTTACCCAATCTTATTAGACCACAATTCATAATACCTTCGAATATCTTGGTATATCATATCCGACCAAAAAGAAGGGCAGAAAAGTAGGAATGACATAACAAGATTTCTAAAATAATTATGAAAATAATTACCTTCATAACCTCCCTGAATTTTCCAATTTCACGCGTAATCAAGTCTCTTTTACTTTCTTCTATTTCTGCATCATCCAAGTTCAAAGATTTAGCAACCATTTTTATTTGATGTTCTTCTATAACATATGATTAAAGAATACTTATTAGTTCACCAATTTAATTCAATACATTACTATGAACAGAATTAGTAATAAACTACCAGGAGCAGCTTGAGCCATTTCTAAATCAGCAGCATGTTCAGCTATAATTTGATTAATACGTGCTAGCGCATCTGCATCCACTACTCTCATACCCTCATCCATGTAATCTTCACCTTCTTCTCCTTCCGCCCCTTCAATTGATGTTTCATCTTGTAAAGGCGATTGGCCTCCCCTTAATTTTTTCCTTCTTTCCGCTATTATACACAAAGAAGTAACAAATCAAAATAAATGATTAATATGTATGTACGTATGTATGTAAATACTGCAACTATTTTAAATTTACCTTTGAATTGGTCCAAAACGACTTTAGCTTTTGCATCAACTTTGACAACAAGCTTCTTTGTACCTATTTCCATGTCATGAAGTAATCTAACTGCTCTAAGACCTGCATCAGGACCTGCATATTCGCAAAATCCAAACGCTTGAACTCTCTTCCATGAAAGCACATGGCCACATGCACCCAAAATATGTCGAATCATCACATCAGGTGCTCTTTCCATAATGTTACCAATAAATACAGTAACTGGCGGACCAGATTCTCTTTCACGGCGACGATTATTGTCATGACGATTTTGGTTACGTGCGTACCGAACAGCTGGAGCTGAGGTCTGCATCGCAGATACGGGTGTTGGAATCATCTATGTTTTATAAATGGTAGTATTCTTAATAATGCACATCTCTACTCATGCAGTCCAGAATCTCCCCTCCCCCTAATAGTATGTTAATCTTTCTCCTTATATTATATTTCATTATAAAGGTAAGACATGCATATATCAAATAAAAAGAACTCAAGATGAAAATTTGTGCCAGAGAACATAACTTTTAGAAAATGTCTCATACAATAATCCTATGGCATAAATAGTTAAGTAATATGCATTCCATTCATATTGTTATTCAAAATACAGGATGTTAATACATTATACAAAACAGCTGCATTAACATGTAGAAAAACTTTTTAATTATGATATAAAATTAGTGATGTTTAAAAATAAATGGCTATTTCTGTGAATTTTTATTATTTAACATGTTAATTTATTTGCACAGCATTAATAAAATCAAACATTACATGCTTTCTTCTTTTTTTTTTCTCTTACATTAACTAAAGATGCTTATTACTTTTCTTTTAACATTTCTGGCACTTGAATATATTACTTTTTATCTATTATTTAAAAAAACAAATAGGTTATATAAAGTAATTACATTATTACAAATTAAACAATATATAAATTTTTAATTATTATTTTAATTATCATATATATATATATATATATATATATATATATATATATATATATATATATAATCGTTATCATTTAAAATGAATAAGAAAAATGACACATTAAGGTATTAGGAGATTAATCTAACAAAGAAATTATATTAAGTTACATTACTTTGTATTAGAGTTTTAGTTAATAAAATAATTAGTTTCTTTATTGAAACCATTGAAAATTTTATTAACAGCAAGTGCAAACGATTCTTAACAGGAGATCATAAATTCACCAACAGCATACAAAACAAACATGCCCAAATTTTAGAATATTTAATTTTATATTAACTTACATGAGCCATAGGCATTACACCACCAATAATTGGCGGAGGTGCACCAACCATGTAAGGCATTGGTGGCATGCCTGGTATTCCCATTGGGGGCTGACCAGGGTAAGACATTTCTTATTTTAAATAATACTATGGCAGTGTTCTCACTGAAATATGTAATACAGTTATTTAGCGGAAGTAATATATAAAAGATATAGAGTCTTATTTCAACATAGAACTTTTACTAATACTATTATATATATATATATATATATATATATATATATATATATATATATTATATTATATATATTGTTATATTATATATATATATATTATATATATTATTATATTATTATTATATATATTTTATATATATATGTGTGTGTGTGTGTGTGAGTGTGTATAATTATAATCCATACTTACAATTATTAAATTTTAAAAATAAAAATTTAATGGTCGCAAATAAATGAAGTCTAATGTCTGTAAATTGTATTATGTAGTTACAAAAACATATATTTTAATCATATTGTATTTGAAATGTTTTAAAAATTGACATTAAATAACCTTTGATACATAACAATCTTCTTAAGCACACTTTCTTGAGATATAATAAAATACAAGTATGAATTTAATACTCTAGTAATCAATATTACAAAACAAATATTTGAACTATGCATAGGCATATAAACATTACACAACATGTAAGTTTGTTGTGCGAAAACATGTTTCTCGTAGTAATAGTTATAGATATCAGAGAAGACTCTAATGGATGCTTTGGTATTCTAACCATTAAAATGATCTTAACAAAGAACCAATACTGCACTTACATAATATATTTGAAAATAGAAATAAAGCATCAACCATCATTTAACAAATATTTACGTCATTTTAATAGGACTCTAAAGCTAAAGAAATATTACAATAAACACACGAACTGAAACTTCCACTTTCACAATCCGTCAGCTAGTAATTACTTCTTTTCGTCCATTACGGCTTCATGCGCTGATTGCTTCTAGAAGGCTATGGTTGATGTTACATTTCCCATGGGTTCGAAGACTCATCGTAAAAGAACCAAGCTACATATGCAGCAACTTACGACTTCTACTCTGTAATTTATTGAATTTTTGACAGAGCATATTAAAATAAAATAAATTGACATTAAACATCTTAAATCGTATATAATTGTATCATTTCCTCAGTAGAGCAGCATTTAGTTTCAATTTTAATTTTAATTTTAATTTTAATTTCAATTTCAATTTCAATTTTCATTTTCATTGTCATATTTTGTTGTGCGAGAGACACCATTAAAATGTTATGAAACAAATCTATGTTTAAATAAATTAATGCCAGAAAAACCGGTTTACTTACACATTAGAATGTTGTATTATAATTATATCATTTTTACATATAATTCTTTACAACAGTGTTTTACAGATTTACGAAATATTTAGAATTGTGTTGTAATTCTTTTCTTCTTATCGTACTTTGTCATTACTTACTTAATAACCTCTATACTGAAAATATGTATCTATATCAAAATGAAAAAGAATAATTACAAAAAACATTGAACAGCATTACTAGATATTTAAGTAAACAAACATTTTTATGCAAAATCAATTAAGGAGATTAATTAAAATACATTTGACATTTTTCACTTATATAGATAAAATTTATATAAATTTCTAATATTCAATGGTCATCTAAGCTTGTAGATGCTACCAGATGCTACCAATGATAATGTGATTACATTAAAAAAAAAAAAAAAAAAAAAAAAAAAAAAAAAAAAA
>JACXIL010000243.1:509891-568308 GCA_014737365.1 Bombus soroeensis
CAATTCATATAAAAAGCAATTATTTGAGGCTATATTAATCGATTATTTTATAATTTTATTTACATAAAGAAAAATTTTCCTGTGAAATTATATATAATTTATAATAAACTATAATATTGTCCAATCTTTTATTCTTAATAAATAGTTAATATTTCCATCATGGTATAGTGTACAAGTTAATAGAATGTTGATTTTTATATAAATAACTATATAGTGATAATGGCACCAAGACGAGGTGAAGAGATATCTGTTAAAAGAGTAGCAGCATTGGGTTGCAAATTACCTGATCAATTGCCAGCTGGAGAGATATTAACAGATATTACTCAAAACAAATGGAAACTAGGACATGCAATAGGATACGGTGGATTTGGTGATATATACTTAGGTAGTATTCCTTACTCAAATACCGTTTGATTGAAATAAAATTAGTGCCAACCACGGTCAAACAAACAGAAACATACTATAATAAATTAATTAAATGTATTCGCTATTTCGTTATCTGTTTGTATTGCTATTAAATTTGAAAATTTTACATTACAGCATCAAATGACATTAACGCTCCAATTGGACAAGATGCAAAGTATGTGATAAAAATTGAACCACATAATAACGGTCCACTGTTTGTTGAAATGAATTTTTATATAAGAGCAGCTCGTAAACATATGAGTAAGTAACTTAGTTGTATATATATAACATATGTAACCTATGTTTCATATTTATGAACTTTAGTTGATACCTGGTGCAAATCACAAGGAAAAAGACGAATAGGTGTTCCAACGTATGAGGGATCTGGTTCTCACATATATCGAGGGCAGAAGTATAGATTTTTAGTAATTCCAAGATATGGCATTGATATCGGAAAATTGTTTATATCAAATGGGAGAAAATTACCAATCAAACTTGTTAACAGGCTAGCTGTTCAAATGGTACTTTACTATAAAAATAGAAAATTTAGAAATTAGTTAATAATTTTGTAATTTTATTATTTTTCACATTTTTATAGTTAGATGCACTTGAATATATTCACAGTCAAGGATATGCTCATGCAGATGTTAAAGGATCGAATATTTTGTTGTCTTTAAGTGCAGAAGATATAACAACAAAAAAGTTTCAAGCTTATTTGGTTGATTATGGATTGGCTTATCGTTTCCGTACAAGCGCAGGTGTACATAAGCCATTCGTTCATGATGAAAGAAGAGCTCATGAAGGTACATTAGAATTCACATCAAGAGATGCACATCATGGAAGTGAGTTTTATAAACTTGTTATGTGTATTTCATTTTTTACAACACAATTATACTTTATTTTATTATAAATTGTTATTGCTGTAGCACACTCAAGAAGAGGAGATTTAGAAACATTAGGTTATAATATACTACAATGGTTGTGCGGCAAATTACCTTGGGAAAAAGAAGATAATAGTGTAACATCAACAATGGACCCGGAAGAAGTCCATGCACAAAAAGAAATTTTACTTTCAAATTTATCATTATTTATGCATAAATGTTTTCCTTATAAAAAAGAACCGCCTGGTAAGTTATTGTATTTTGTATATCAATATCTCAATTATTTTTAGATTTAATTTTACTCAAATATGGAAAATAATGTAAAAGCCATTCTACTTTAATTAGACAAATTGCTAAATTAAAAAAAAATATTCATGACTGATATATTTAACAGATTTTTAAAATTAAATATTAATAATTAATATTTTTTACCAGCTGCCATTATGGAGTATATGAAATATATTACTGAATTGGGATTTGAAACTAAACCTAACTATTCCTATCTACGTAGTTTATTTCAGTCTGGTTCTAGGCAAAAAAATGATGTTCCTACATGTTTGCACCCTTTAAGAGAATCTAATGAGAATATTTCTTATCCCATGTCTTTCAAACGACCGTACTTACGAGAAAGGAAACCCTGTAGACCCGTTAATGGCGAGGTATACTTTTACATTCTTTATTATTAAAGTATTAAATCTTGTTCCGTAATAAAACGGCATGCATTATTATTTTTAGATACGCATAACTCGAAATACACAACCTAAATATCCAGTTGAACGAAAAGAATTTTGTTGGGAAGCAGTGCTAGCGCTCCATCCTGATAAACTCGCAAAAATTAGTCTACAAACTCCACCTTCGCCACTTACACCACCTCCATCTCCGCCTCCTCCATCCTTACCTACATATGCCATGTTAAGCGTAATTCAGAGGATGAAAGAGAAACAATCAGGCGCATTTCGACATAAATCTTTACCAAAAACATTAGAGTAAGCATATTTAAGTTATATACAATAACAGTGTAAAATAATTACTCTTTTTTTTTCTTTTTTTTTTTTTTTTTTTTTTTTTTNAACAGAGATCTTAAAACAAAGTGGATGACACCGGCTATGGAACAAGTAGTTCAATTAAAAAAGAAAAATTCCTTGACAACACTTCCTTTAGCGAAGGTCTCGCCACGTGTGACACGGTCCCGAGGGGCTCAATTAAAGCGTAAGATATTTCTCAAATTTTTCTTATTTATATAACTCTACTTTTATCTATATTTTATATATCTACGTTTTTTAATTCGTTATATATGATCTATTAGGACTTGGAAATAAAAAATCTTACAAACAAATACAAAGCAGCAAAAGAAAAAAAGGTCCCTCAACATGAGTATGATAAATTTTGCTAAATATTATACATTTTCATTCCTTGAACAATGGAATCACAAACGAGTTATCTAAATAATGAATGAATTAAGTATTATTTCCTATTAATTCATTTAGATTTTGTAAGAATATACTCTTGATTAACCTCCTGTTTAAAGGACAAAATTTCATTTATTAGGAATGTCTCAGGTGTATTTAGAGCACCAACTTTTGTAAGACTGCTTATATATCATGATTTATTGTTTAACAAACTATATATTAATATAAGATTTTTTTTTAGTAACTGTATCTCGAACAAATAATTATAAACAATTCAGTGGACACTTAAAAAAAATTACATTGCTTCCTTTAGGAACATGATTTCAATACAATTCAAAGAAGGCTTGCTAACAGGCACAGTAATGAGAAATCGTTGCTTTTTGCATATAAAAAATATGCAATTTAATGTCATAATAAACAAGTGATCTGAATGTTACAACGAAAACATGTTTCATCAACTTTTAAGAATTATTTGTTTATTTTATAAAATGAGTCAATAGCATGTTATGCTGAATAGATAATATCAATATTTCATTAAGTTGCTTTATTAAAATAAAGTATAGTTTTTAAAATGTTTAAATTATATTTAATCTTTTTTTCTTTTTTATTACTATAATTATTTTGTAAGTTATAAGTGACTGTGAGTAAACTATTTTATTATATTCGGACATCGCTAAAGTAATCTAATACATTGATTTTGTGAGCCAGTCCCAAACGAATTACTCCTGATTGTCATAAAAAATATAGAGATTAATTTATTAGCAAAAATTGCGTAAAAGGTTTCCTCGAAGTATCAAGATATATTATTCAAGCATAGAGTCCCTAAATATTGTCTATAATATAAACAAAGTTGTAGTATACTTTGAGATAATACAATTAAAAGTAGTGAAATGTAGGTAAAAATAATGCAACTGTAAACTGTTATTAATTCTCAGTATTAAGCCATTAAATGCTTAAATATGATTAAAATATAACAGTTTATATTTGTTATTATAGTTACAATGTATCAACAGGAATGCGTGTGTAGTATAAATAAAAAGTTAATATTTTTATTTGGTCCTAGATCTTATATATGTACAACATGTAACTAGAAAATACACAGTTATGCTTCTAATATGTTGCAATATCTCATGTAATATTATCTTATGTAATTTTTTTAGTAGAACTTAATCAAATTTGTATTGATTCAGATCTAATATTTACACAACATTGTTACATGAAATACAATTGATACTTGTATATATTTATATCATAAGAGCCATATATAGATGGAACCGTCGATTTATTTACAGTAAATTTGTGATAACTAATTTGTATTTTTTTAAGTTACATGTACCTGTGCCAGAAAAGCAGTGTTGTTAAAGACTTAAAAGTGTATTGTAATTAAATAAATACATGTGCATTTGTAATCTTTTTTATAATGCTAGTGTTTCATCATATTCTGATTTATTATATTTCTACTTACTAATGTAAGATACCTGACATGAGCTTTTCTTTATTTTCATGAATATTATACTAATTTAGCTATAGAATATGTAATTAAACATTTACTATATTAAGCAAACAATACATATATATTTATTAACAGCACTGCACAAGATTCTTAAAGTATTGTCAACAAGATTATTATAAAAAGAATATAATAAAATTTACTTGCTAATTTGTATTGCATTCTAATCAGGACGATTACTAATAGTATGAATGAATAATAAATAAATAGCAAAAATAATGCATATATACCAGGTATAGAATTTAATTATATGTGTATGTTATCATACATTTTATATATTATTGTATATTGTATTTGAAAAAAATATAAAATGAAGTATATAAAATATATTGTTTAAATAAATTTATTTAATTATCTTTTATTTACGGTTACATACTTATTAGTTAATGGTTAATATTATAATTATTATTAAGATAAGATATTAAGATTATTTTTCGATGTGATTAGATTACATTAAATGGAAGGAAATTTATTGTACTTCATCGCTATATAAAATTCATGAATATTTTAATGAAACTCGATACTCAATTTTTTTACTTCAAAGGATCAAAGCATAAAATTATTGTAAGCATGTAAATGAAATAAAGAATAGGTGTCCAAAGATTTTGTAAAGAATAAATATTAAATACAAAAATGACACGATATTTAGAATTAATATCTAATATGTATGCTATTACGATATCACTTTAAATTTTAAATATTACTAGCGCCACAAGTGAATGAACATTAATCATAATCGTAATAATGGGTATAGGTAGTAAATAAGTATACGTGCTTAGATGCTACCACACCCGTGAAATATTTTGTGAATTTTAATATCTCACTCAGTATAAAGATTCTTAAAAGTTGTCACTAATAATAAAAATGATAAAAAACCAAAGACTATACTGTTTTATCTTAATAATCACGAAGAATAAAGATCAGTTCACAGCTAACCTTATTTCTTCGTTTTAAATATAATATCACCATTCGTTTAGTGATTCAGATTTAAACTATTCTGAAAGAATGTCGCACTAATATCTGCAATGTACTTACAATTATTATAAATAAAAATTGAATTATAGAAATTGTATTCATAGAACATTACGATATATAATGATAATATTATTTCTACTTTTCTATTTCTGTGATCATGTACTTAGCCAAAAATATGAGGGTTGTTTTCGAAGTTCCGCGTTGGATCCCGATTTACCAACCTTAATATTAAATCACGCTAATACACCTACCGAATGTATCAAAGAATGTCGTTCACGTTATTATATGTAAGTTATTATTGTAATATTACTATAACGTTTGTTACAAATGTTGTAATATTTAATATTTTTAATATTAAAATTTAATATTAATTCGCATCAAAATTAACAGGTTTGCAGGATTAATGAATGGTCAACAATGCTTTTGCGGTAGTAGGTACGGTAGGAAAGGTATATCTACTTCTTGTACTTTTCTTTGTATTGCTGATCAGAACAATTATTGTGGTAGTCAAGATGCAATGAGTATTTATTCAACTGGACAAACAGGTATATCTTTTAAAAAATACTATGTACTTTCATTCTATTTTGATGTTTATAAACTTAAAGAACATATATATTTAGGCCCTAGTCCACCAAGAAGTGCACAAATAATTCACAGCGGATTTAATAATTTGCAAATTACATGGGAACCGCCTAATATCAGAAATGGAAATATTACATCTTATACTTTAAAGGCAGTGGTTGTTGAAACATTTGCTTCAAATTTAGTACCAGCTGTAGAAAGTCAGATTCAAGGAGGAGCTTCAAATAGTACCATTTTACAAGGCTTACAACCAGGCACAAAGTATAATGTATCAATCACTGCTGCAAACGCCCAAACAGATAGTGAACCTATATATATTTTGGGATGGACTTTAATAGGGCCACCTAATAAGCCAATAATGCCAAAAGTAATAGAACAAACAAGTACCACAATAACTGTTTTATTATCAGAGGGGAGTAGCGAATACGGTCCTGTTAGTACCTACCAAGTATTTGTTTGCCAACCCGGTACAATACCTCCATCAGGTCCTAATGTAACTTATTACAATTATGAAACATCAATGCAGCAAAGTCTAGGATATTATACTACTGGGGAATTTGAATCTTCAGAATTTTACAAATATACAAAATTTATAGTAGGAGATGGAAAAATGATCGGCGCATATTATAATGCACCATTAAATACTCAGGTAATGCCACAAATAGGCTTGACAGTAGTTTCTAAATTTCAAAGGCAAGTGCAGTATGCTTATTCAGATCTAATTAACAAGCTGGCAAATTATAATGAAAACGGAAATAACAATGTAAATTTGACAACTATCGTACTATGTGTTGCAATTGGTCTTTTGGGAACGTTACTTATAGCTTCAATAATACTTTATTTAATATTGCGACAACGCCATGAAAAGTTTCGGATAAGGAAACTTCCAGAGCAACAAGAACTTACATTGCAAGGTCCATTGTACGAAGTTGACAATTTAGCGTATATTCCAGAGGATGTACCTGAAAGGGTGAATCATTATCAAGAACTGAAGAAGAAGGTATGGATTATACCACAAAACTTATTGACGATTAATGACACTACGATACGTAGAGGGCGATTTGGGACAGTACATACAGGTGTTATTAAAAAAAATGACAAATCTTGTAGTGTAGCCGTTCATAGTATAGCTGACAAATTATTGAAAGTATCTGACAAAAGACATATGTTACGAGAACTGGATGTCTGTATTAAAGCATCCCCTATGAAATATCTTGCAGATCTTATAGGAACATGTGAAACTCATGATACATTACACGTTGTACTTGAATTACCACCTCAGACGTTAAAAAATTGCCTATTAGCTGCCAGATCTGGGAACACATTCCCTGTTGAACATATTCTACCTATAGGATCTATGATAGCATCTGCTTTACAACATCTTGAAAATTATAAAATTATACATGAACATCTTTGTGCGCGTAGTGTAGGTCTCTCGAATGAATGGATACCTAAACTAATGGGGCATGGAATATCTAAATATGCTTTAGAAGATATAAAATATACTCGATGGATGTCTGTTGAGTGCCTTGGTAACAGAAAAAGACACCAGCCAGCGGTAGTCTGGGCATTTGGTGTACTCTTGTGGGAAATGCTTAGTATGGGTGGTACACCATATTCTAATTTTTCACTTGATAGTGAAGTGGAAGAAGCAATTGAGCGAGGAGTTAGATTACCACAACTACCAGATACTCCTGATCCACTTCACGAAGTTATGTTATCTTGCTGGAATATGGAAAGTCAGGAAAGACCAACATTCGCAGAATTAACAAGATTGGTAAGAATTATTTTCATTTTATTATAAATGCATAGAAATAAAATATTTTCTATTTCTTGGTCTGACTATCCCATTTTGCATTTTCAGGAAACCTTAAGCATTTGTCCAGTCACCGCAATTACTGAACCATATATCCCAGAATTAGAATTAAATTAATATCGTTCATAAATAGGTGTTCATATTCATGCATTTATGTGACATTACGTATTGTATATAACAATTTTGTTAAATATCTTTAAAAATCTATTTTTATGTATTCTAAAGTTACCGTTGCATGTAATTTATGTATACTAGATTTTATATTTTTTTTATAACTTTTTTTATACTATAGATTTTTATTTTATACTTCCGTACTTTTTTCTTATAAAACAAAGTATTACACAAATATTATTAATAACTTTCCGTCCACTCAAGCGAAATCGAAAAAACGTACGATTTTCACGAAATATAAATTTCTACTTAGAATGTAACATAACACAAAGTAAAGTATGCCTACTTTAAACTTTAAACACTCATAGGTAATGATGATCCGTTTTATGTTAAATTTCATAATAATTGAAAAAAGACTTCTCAGCATAATACTCTAAATTTTATATTATTGTAAAACACTCGTAGCTTTATTGAAGAAAAGATTTTCATATTTTCAATTGTAGAAACAATTTTTATATACATATAAAATTGATAATTTTCTCGCTGAATACAAATTTTAATTTAACATTAATAATTCGATTTACCTATATCTAAAAAATTATATAATATCTATAAATAATAAAACACTGATCCTGACTTTTATACCTGTAAACAATGTACTTACTATTAATGTTCATTGTAAGACTTTATTAGTAGACATCAACTTGAATAAGCATGAACTTTATTATAAGCATAAATTTGTATTTAAATATAAGAATATATGTATATTTTAAATTGTGTAATGCCTCAATTTTTATTTAATGTCACAGAGAAAACGTTACAGTTAATGTTAAAATTAAAAATTTTGTAAATTACTTTTCAATCCAAAATATTTTCATAAATGATTTTATAATTATTTGTTTCATTATATATTGTCTTCCACGATTATATTTGATGAATAATGTTAACATAACTTTTTACAATGTATTATTAATATATTATTATTTCCCTATTCCTCCACTGAATTACAATAATATAAATAAAAGTCTATAATATTTTACTATTTCTTCTTTAAGATACATTTTCTAATAAAGATATATATGGTACGATTATAAGCTTTTATCCTTAAACTAAAATGTTATTTGAGAAAAAAATATAATTTTAAACATGTATGTGTGTGAAATATACATATAAATATGTATTAGTTGTATCAGGTAGTACTGATGCATATTTAGTTACTAATACTTTACTTTTAATATCGGCCTGACATCACCAAAAATACAGAACGTTTATTCAGCAATAGTGTATGGCAAAATATAATCGTACATGATAATACATAAAATGTGAAATAAAAAGACATACGATACTGTCATTAGATTCATATCTTCCTGGAGCACATGATAATTATTTACTTCAGAAATCCGCTTTAGTTATTAATCGATAAAAATGGCTGTGTTGATGTTCACGCGTTTCATAAATTCGCGAAACGTAATAAGTATTAATAATTTTGGCGCTATTGGAACTATATTAAATATTACACAATGCCCGGTAAATTAAAAATATTAAAGTGTTAATTAATTCTTTCAATAAGTATTCTTCAATTACCAAATAATTTTTATAACCTTAAAGGTACAAGTAAACTAGACAGTAATACAGATTTTATGATTTTAGGACGTTATCCCTAAACCATATTGTACAAACATTAGTGATGAGATTATTCTTGGTGAATCTGCAAAATTATCTGGAAAAAAAATTAATATTGCTATGAAAGCATACTTAAAACGATCTGAGGACTATAGTAAGTTATAAACATATTATGGTACAAGTGATTCGGAAACTTTAAAACAAGTCCGTTAAATGATAATTATTTATTGCTTTTAGAGGATTTTATGAAAAAACAAATAGCTGAGTATAATATCGGAAAACGATATTTAGCTAATATAATGGGCGAAGATCCTGAGAACTTTACACAAAAAGATATTGATGTAAATTATATTTCTTATTATCGTAATTAATAATCTCCCGATCAACTATCAATATTATTAAAATTGAGTATTTACGTATGTTCAACTAACAGAAGATTCTATAATATATCAGATTCTATTACATTATATATTGCAAATAAGAGAAAAATAATATAAGGAATCGATATACTTTTAAATTTAATTACTTTTATATGCTAAAATTCGAATTTGTACGAGAGTTATTACTTTTAACAGAGTGCAATAAGCTACTTATTTCCATCTGGTTTGTACGACCGAGAAGCTAGGCCTATGATGCTTCACCCTATAGATACATACGGTAATAGGAAGGAAGCAGAATTTGATGTAACTGGTAGACCACATCATTTTTTGTTTTACACTACTAAACCTAATTATTATGAAATACTTCATGTAAGCATTTTTTTAAATCTCTTTCTCTGTACACTTCATTACAAATGCATTATTCTTTGTTAAACAAATATCTTTACATGTAGAACATTGCAAAATCAATGATTCGTCTGAACAAAATAGAGGACCAGATATTGGAAAGAAATATCCAATCGGCACCAGAGCATAAAATGTAAATGTGCAATTACTTTGACTATATTTATACTTCTAACTCATTCTAGATCGTAAATAAAGTAATACCTTTTCTTCTTATTATTATTCTCTCAGAGATGTAAGTGATTCAGGCTGGCTATGGAAGAAGAGCTTGGAAAAGATGGTGCTTGAAGAACTTTCGGACAAAGAAGTAATAAATGATATATGGCTGTATAGCTTCATTTTGTAAACGTAATACCTTAAATTCGTTAATTTGTTTTAGTATGATTACTTTATAAAAAGTATGCAGAAATTAGTCGATCATCCTGTATCAAAGCATGCTGAATCTTTTATCATGAAATATAGAAGAAAATTACCAAATATTAATGAGGATATGAAAATTCCACCAGTAGGTATATTTTTTGTTGTATCAACTGTCTATCTATTCTCATTAAAAATGAACATACATTTTATTTTCTTATAGCTTCAATATGATAGCGATAACAGGCCTTTCGTGCTTATCGACAGTAAGTATAAAATAAACTATCAATATTATTCCCATAATATTCCCATAATATTGTAATTGTACGGTTTAAGAATATTAAAATATTATTTTCGAAATTAAAAAGATTATCTGCTAGGAGTTTATTAAGTTTATTAATATCAAATTTCAATATCATGTCTCTTTTATAGGATGTGCAAGAAAAAGTACAAGAGGCGAGGTTAAAGTGATAGGCAATGGATCTGGGAAAATTACCATTAATGGAAAGGATCTCTCGTACTTTGATGATATGCAATGTCGTGAACAGGTAAGTGAATAATTAATAGAGAACAGTTTGAATAATTTCATTTTGCAAAATGTGGTAATAGTTTACTGTTGAAATAATCTAAGCAACTATTTATAATATTCGTATGTGTTCTACATACGAATAATTACGATTTCATTGAAAGATCATTTTACGATACACAATAAACGAATATTGATAAGAAAATTACAATACATATCTTTTATATGAAAATAGGTAAGTGTTCTAAATAATTAATATAAGTTGATATTGTTGTACAACACGAGGTAAGTACGTATTATGTTGCAGAGTATTAGCCAAGCTTATTAATCTCAATTTATAACAACATATCAATTTCTAATGCACATGTAAACAATTTTGTTTAAAATAATGATAATTATGCATAGTAGTTAATACTATTTTATACTGTACATATATATATATATAAAAGTTAGTTATATTAAAATTAGTCTGTTTGACCTCAAAGTTATATTAAAAGTTATACTAAAATCTATAATATATGAATGAAGAACGTGTGTGTGTGTGTGTGTGTGTGTGTGTGTGTGTGTGTGTGTGTGTGTGTGTGTGGTTCATACAATGGAATTTGATAAAACAGCTATTTCAAGGACAAATAACTTTCCAATGATGATGTTGAAACAATATATATGTTTCTCAGATTTATTTTCAAGATTTTAACCAAATTTCGGCCAAAAAAGTTATTACCGTTAATTGATAATTACCGTTTATTTGAGATTTCTTAATTTACTTCTTAATCATCATATTTAGATTTCCTTCATTATAAAGAACAATTTAAAATAGGATTATTGAAAAATAAGAAAAGATAAGCAGAGTTCTCTTTTCTAATCTCCTTTCTGAGATTATCTCGGACAAGTACATTTTACATGTAAAAAGATCTAAGAATTATGTAGCGTACCTGTAGATAAACTTAAAATTAACAATTCAAATTTTCCGTTTCCCGCAATGTTACATGTCTTTTCCTTTTCTTCAATCGCAACGAAAAAGATGTGTGCAACATATCACGAAAACTAGTAAAAATAAATACCGGTCGATCAAATTTTATGGTATATTCATTATTAAAATTTATGAATACAGGATAAACATAAGGTACAAAGATGAGAAATAAAATAAACTATAAATGGAAACGAAACGAAGCCTCGCGAATTGTTGATATTTCTGATGTATGTGATTTATCGTGGTCTCCGCGATCTCAGAACAGACAATGCGTCTAAGAAGCTCGATTCGAGTTCAGTATCAATCGAGTCGTCAGATAGAACGACAGGCTTATGATGTTGTAACAATAACACACCGTCACATTGAGTAGTACGGTCGTTCGTTCGATGAAATTGATCGTATTCGCACGTGAATACGATCGAGAAGTGAAGAACACAGAGAAGAACAGTGATCGATTTTCTTCTCGATATTATTAAGCTACTATCGGTAAAGAGACAAAATTGTTAAAGGTTTGCACCATGCACCGAACATCGAAACGCGTTTGTAATGAAAAGTCAGTGAGAACTCTTTTTTTTTTTCGAATTTAAAGAGCCATCCTATGAATTTTGAAATAATTGTATCTGATAATACGAAAAAGGACTTTAAATATCATCTGTTAAAAATATACGAATTCAATATCGAACGATGAAAGTTGATAACGAGAAGTGTAAATGTTTAAAGCTTGTGTATGTATAAGCAGGATTTGATTTTGGACGTATAACAAATGTAATGTGACGAAATAAAGTTACATCCGGTTATTGCAATTTTGTCTAAATCTTTAATAACATTTTTCAAGTGTTTTCTGTTTTTGTGATATCGAATCGTCAATGTGGTTCAGAGTAACAAAAGAAAAAAAAAAAAAAAAAAAATAATGATCGTTGATTTAAAAGAAATGTTTGACTACGACTCAAAAATCTTAACTTCAACTTAATTTTACGAAAACGTTACGAAAATTAATGTTTTCAGGAAAATTGCAGAATTTTTATCAGAAGAAACTTTTGATAAAATTAACTTATATTTTAATTAGTTATATATCACTTAATATTAGTAAAAAAAAAAAAAAAAAAAAGAAAAGAAAAAAGAGCTTTCTTTGTTATTGCTATCGTTAGATGTATTTAATTTACGTAATTCGTACATTCCTCCTTCGTTGCGTAGTTCCGTTAAACGTTATATATATTTTCTACTTTAGTTAAAAGCTCACATCCTGGATTCTAATCATTTAAGAACGCGAAATACATACGTGTAGACGTCATTCCGTATAGTTTTGTCATGCTTTCACAATTGAATCGGTATGCCGAGAATGTTTTTGTCTTCGATACTTGAAGGACTCGATCTGTAAATAAATAATATCAGTTTAAAGGTAACGGCACAGCACTTCGCAGTCATCAGTCTATGTGCCCGATTTTCCAATTGTCATTCGCGCCTCGCGTGATACACAGTCAGACGTCATCAAAAAGATCAACCTATACTCTATATTGATGGTAAAATTGAAATAAAACTTTGAAAACTTGTTTAAAAACTAAATAAATTTCACCACGATGATTGCGATCGATCGCAAAATTAATGATCTTTTCCACCTACTTTGTTCACATTTGTAAGATTTTTGAGCGGCTTTAAATGCTCTATAAGTGTCTTAATAACATAATTGAAATTGTATTGTATTCGAAATCATGATATTATTACCTTTCAACTTTTGCTGCATAACACCATACTTACTAAATTGAGTTCACGATGCATATCTAGGAATATTATTAAATACATTTTTATAGAATAATAAGATAGTGATTTGTAGGATGTGTAGGATTTGTAGAATAATAAAATAAAAATCGCAAAAATGTATATAACGTTATTCGCGGGTAATACAGAAATTCACTATAAACGAGATCGAACGATTTCTTCTTACTTTAAATTGAAAAATATTTTAATCAAACGCTGACTGTTAAAATAGTTAGTAAAATCAAAGGATGACTCTTAAACAATAATAAGAAACTGTCGAACCTATGAGAAGTATAGAGTTTAATAATAATTTTAACGATAAGAAAAACGTATCGCGAACGCTGCAATTTTTGCGAAGTTCAAATTTATTGAAAAAATCGAGCTTTTCTTAATGAAAAAGGATCGTTGGACGATCCAAAGTATAGATGACAATTTTTCAACATACAGATGCGTCCGATGAATAAGATTCAATAGGATCGATCGATTAAGCAAAGCGACGTCACATAATTTTCTGCTCAATGCACGTTCACGAATGCCCATCGACTTCATTCACGAATTAATACCTCGCGAGCCCTTTTACTACTCACGACAATGCTCTTTGTAGATCGATGATGTAATCGCGTAAAGCGCTAACCGAGAAGGATGGAGACGAACAATTCGCAGGCGTCGAGCTCGCCACCGGCGAAAAAGAAAGTACAAATGCAGAGGATCATCGATATGGAGGACGTAACGGTATCGATTCCGAATAGTTCAAAGCGTACGACCATGACTTCTCTCCTCTTAACACGATGGTTGGCGTCGAAAAGCCCGCGTCATACAGAAGTAGAGACAAATTGGTCATCCGACGATCAAAGTTTGGAATACGGAACTCCGCCTCCTATCGAAGAGCCACATTGCTATTCTATGTGTGCCAGCGAGAGCTCTTGTACAGAGGAAATAAATTGCACCTTGCAGGTAAACAAAGATATAATCAAGAATCTATTAGTGGAGCATATGAGACACGTCGGTGGTCGATTGCAACTCCTTGACGATCTGGAGGAGAACAGAACGGATCTAAAGAATCCTGAGCATTTCGTAAAATACTATAAACAACAAGAAGTAAACGCTTTGTTACTTCACGCCAGTTTCCTTGGTCGGATAGACGCGATTGCTGGATTGCACAAGTGCGGAGCGGATTTGAACCACTCGGAACAAGGACAAGGACTAACCCCGTTACACTTGTCCGCGTTCAGTAACTCTCTAGAGAGTGTACAATATTTGCTGACTAACGGTGCCAACATTCATCTGGGACGAGCTCATACAGCCTTTCATTATGCTGCTTTTGGGAATGCTTTTAAAGTAGCCCAGTATTTCCTTCAGCTAGGCGTCAGCCAGGAATCGCCTTGCGGAGAGGAGAGCGTGTTACACACCGCGGCCAGATCGAACGCTTACAACGTATTAAAGCTACTGGCATCTAATAATCATACCTTGAACAATTTAGACTGTAATGGGTACGCTGCTATACACCACGTAGCGGACAGAGGAGATCCAGCTGGCTTGTTGGTACTGCTAGACGCAGGTTGCGAGCTAGATCTGATGACTAAAAAGGGCGATACTGCTCTACATCTCGCAGCGGAGTCTAGTTGCGTGGAGAATGTCGATCTGTTGGTAGAAAGAGGTGCAAATGTTCACTTGAAGAATCATAGAGGTCAGACAGCTTTACATATAGCTTCTCGTTCTCATTCCTTGGAATGCGTGGAAATATTGGTAAAGAAAGGCGGCTGTGATCCTAACATCGAAGACAGCGACGGAAGAACGCCTTTACATCTCGCACTGGGTAGATCTTTGCTGGCTTATGACGTGACGGAATTGTTGATAATGTGGAAGGCAAATATTAATAAAACCGATAAATACGGTTATACACCGCTTCATATCGCTGCTCTGAACGAATTGTCTCAGTGCGTGGATATCCTGATACAGCATGGGGCGGATCTTAGCGCTAGAACGAAAGGCGGGACTAGCGCGTTATCCATTATCTTACGTAAAACGCCGACTTCTTTGAACGTGTTTAAACAAAGATTAGATGCCTCGATAACGCTTCACCAGCATGGTTCAGCCACCGGAGAGGCGGAGCTTCGTCTCGACTTTCATCCTCTGCTGATGCACCAGCAACAAGGCGAAATAAGGTATCTCGGGACATTCGTGAAAGAAGGATACAAAGAGATACTAGAACATCCGCTCTGTCAGGCGTTTCTCCATTTAAAATGGCAGAAGATCCGAAAGTATTACGTGGGCAGGCTGGTATTCTATCTGTTTTACGTTCTCATACTCACAGGATGGGTAATGACTGCTTTGGCGCATAACTGTTACAACGAGTCGCACGGTCAATTGGACAACACCCAGCCACCATTATGTGCAAATACCACCGGTATCAACGGGTTTCTTTACAGACATCCAGCTTTACTCGAAATGGAATGGTACGCGTTAATGGTGCTCACGATTCTCGAAGCATTTCGCAAATTGACCAGCATTCCAACGTATCCCTCCGTCCGCCAGTTCTTCACGCAGGCCGAAAACATGGTCGAATGGTGCGTGATCCTGAGCGTATTTGCCACTTCTTTTATCTATACGGGCAGAACGTATGCGTGGCAAAGCCACGTAGGCGCATTCGCCGTGCTTTGCGGCTGGAGCAACCTTATGCTAATGATAGGACAATTGCCAATATTCGGAGCGTACGTCGCCATGTTTACCAGTGTCCAGGCACAAGTATTCAAGCTTTTGTTGGCCTATGCTTGTCTCTTAGTAGGCTTCACCGCGAGCTTCTGCGTGATTTTCCCACGCTCGAAATCGTTCAGCAGCCCTCACATTGGTCTGATCAAAGTTTTGGTCATGATGACCGGAGAGTTAAACTTCGAGGACCTGTTCTTTCCTCGGGAAGAAGATGGGAAATCGATCGATTCAGGGGGCACCTCTTGGATTCTGCTCCAAGTATCCGCACAGTTGTCATTCGTGTTGTTTCTTCTGTTCGTTACTATCGTGTTGATGAATCTGCTGGTAGGCATCGC
This sequence comes from Bombus soroeensis, assembly GCA_014737365.1. Taxonomy (NCBI): domain Eukaryota; kingdom Metazoa; phylum Arthropoda; class Insecta; order Hymenoptera; family Apidae; genus Bombus; species Bombus soroeensis. The sequence goes on from JACXIL010000243.1 coordinate 526,638, forward strand.
AGTTCACGATATAAAAGGGCTACAGAAAACGGCGGGACTTGCTAAACTCGTTCGCCAGACGAAGCTTATTTGCGACGTCGAAACGGCACTTTTTCTCGGACTGATACCAAAACGACTAACGAAACTTTTACGATGGACAGCTCTGCTGCTGCCTTCGCCATTGAGAGCGGTTTTAACTGTTCGTCCCCTGAACCCGAGAGAGAGTAGATTGCCTCGTGATTTGTTATCTGCTGCGCACAAGGTCGTGAAGGACAGGAAAAATATGTCTGGGACATTGTGCAGCAGGAAGAGCAACGCTACTGCGTATACGTATTTAAAAAGCGAGCCATATTCCACATTTCGTCGGCGTTCTCCGGAAGAAGACGTATCCGTCGATGATTACTCGGTCAAAGGAGATTTGGCAGAATTGAAAAGGATCTGCGATAAAAACCAGCAACTTCTTCAGGATGTCGTGATGGCATTAACGAACGACAAGCGCATCGTTAACAAAGAAAAGGATGAGAATAATTAAGTTTTTACTCTGAGAATTCTTAGAACCTTAATAGCAAAGATATATATCGTGTGAATAATCTGAGGAAGCTGGAATCACACAAATCGACCTTAGAAATACAGGAATTGTGCATACGTACGTTTAGAATTTTAAGAGTAATAATCCTCAGGCCATTTTATAACACCGTATTTTTCACAATCTTGAAGATTCGCTCATAGAAGATGACAATTACGTGCCTTTAATATTCGGATCGATGCGTATCGACTATCGAGTCGTCGCTAAAATTTTATAAAACGCCAACGTAATCCTCTGGCAATGAGAGAGAATACAAAGTGGAAAATCCAAATGATTAAAACGAACGTGTGTAATCAACATTGAGGATCGTCGATTAAACGTACGTTTTGCATATTTCTTAAAGCAAAATTCACAAAGAGTCATATATGGAGTGGAAACATTGTAATTGAACTACTAAATTTGTCCCCTTCCTTTCTTCATGAATTTTTATAATTCCCCTGATTGATGATTTTAAATCGTTCGCGTGTCAAAAATGTCACGAAACGTATGTACGTAACGTGGTTATAAATTTGCGATAAAAGTTGAAAAAGAAGCTCGAAATGAAATATTTCAATAATAATAATATAACGATTATATTTTGATTGTATGGGTTTCTACCCGATATTTGTAAAATATTGTATTACAACGCATCAAAGTCCGTCCATATTATGAACGAAACTATAAAAATACGTAGAAATCAGCTAGAGGACAAACAGAATAAGCTGAACGCAACAAAGTATTTTAATACTGTTTAATTTTATATTTGTACGAATATCTTAATTGTATGAAAGGTTGTATTTAGTCTTATTTAAAGACCATATAGTATACATTTTGGTTTTCTTATCTTAATCTTAATTTATTGCCTATTATACGAAAACATGCAAATAAAGTGATTCAGAAATATATACTTTTTTTTAAACAGAAAAATATTTTTTTCACAGAAACAGAGTTTCATCAAAGTAATTAGTGCGATAGATGTTTGGAAATTACTCGTGTCTAGATATATATATATATAAAAGAAAGGAAACATAAATGTTTATGAAATCTTTCAAAAGGTACAATATATACAATTTAAGGCACAAGCATCGAACCTTTAAAAACTTATTAAACTCGTATCTTTTTTAAAATCTTTTAAAGTTAATTGTACGTCGAGTTTAGAGTCGCTTCGTTTAAATATTACTTTCGATATTTGAAAGGCTTTGCTAACGATATTAACCTTAGTTTTTAATTGTTTTTTCGTATATAATAATAATCACGGTGTAATGATCGTATAAACATTATGACAACGATAATTACAACTGTAAGTTGAAGTTTAGTTTTTTTCGATATATGAATCATACTGTTCTGTATGTATGTATTCGACCTATGTGTGTACCTGTTTAAAACTTTAAGCGTAAATATAATTACACGACAGTGATTGGAATTCGCGATAGCATTTAGCCGTGGTAATGATTCATTATCTTGAAAAGTAACAATTAATTATCGAACGCTGCAATGTTTAACTTTATTCGATCTTCGTTTAAACATATTTCTATTATGCCAAAAAAATATTTATACTATATTTTATAAAATATAATTGTTACATGTCATAGAATGTTATATTATATCTTCTCCGAAAAGTAAATAAATATTTTCGTTCTTGAAGACAAAATATTATGATCCAGTTTTGTCCACTTGGCGATTTCAAGAAACGCGTTATTGCCCAACATACTTGCCGATACATTGGAGGAACGATATTCCCATAAGCTTAAACGCGTTTCGCAACGTATGCGAGTACGTATCAGACTTGAAGAAACATTTTCAAACGGAGAATGCACATCGATATATTAATTAAAACGTGTATTTACAGTTTGCATCACAAATTCTATAAGAAGATGATTTTTGTGATCCTTTAATCGCGTCGCACCTCGCATAATGACTTCTTTTAAATGGAGTTTTTCAATTTGTTAAACATGCGTCGTGCTTTCTAATATATTCCATCGATGTTTTCAACGTAACAGCGATACAGTCGATTCAGGTTCTCGTATTATGTGTTTTCAATTTACCTGACAATATCACTGGAAACAACACCTCTATCCTAACAATGACTTTCGACTTGTTTTTTCCATGTCGAAGCGAAAGAAGGAAAAATTATATCGTAACAAAAAATTGTGTTCGTTTAACCTGCAAGAATTCCGAAAGAAGCGCTTTTCTGAAATGAGCAGCCACGTTAACGTCCTCGCCTATGGGAACACTTAACCGTTTCTGGGAATCTGACTGGCAATTAATCTTTCAGCGGTTCGATTGTTACTTCTTCTACGAAACTTTTTCAATTGTTTCTCTCCCTTCTATCCATCCCTTTGTTCCGATATAATCCCTGATAAATTTTGTATGTGATCTAGAATTTTCACACCAATTGAAAAAAGAATCCATTTCTATGGCAAGAAACACGATTCTGAAATCCTCCGATTTATCGCTAATTTAATCGATACGCTTCGACTTACATAAAATTTGCATATAAAAGAATACAGTAACGCGAAAATGTTACCTAACTGGTACCGACTGGTCTAACAGGCTCTTTAGTTATTCGAGTTACATCGGTCTTCGAGCTTGATCGATCGATACAACGAGAGAACAGCAAGCTCCATTATGCCTTTCGTTCTTCCCACAAGATAATTTACATATTAAATCATATATACTTTACTTTTTAAATCGCCGCAGGCTATAAATCTACTTTAACTTGTCTTTTTTCTTTTTCTTTTTTCTTTTTTTCTTTTCTTTTCTTTTTGGACACATTCAAATTTAATCATTGGTATTCACGGAATATTCAAGAACCACTTGGAGGAACCGGTTCCAATTCGTAGAAAATCAGAATCCGAACAACTGGTATACATATATATATATATATATATATATATATATATATATACACAGCCTATATAATGGTAGAATATAATTACTGACCACGGTGGAATTGAACAAGGACACTAAGTTTCACGTCCACGAGTGTATCTAGATTTCACGGGAACATCTTAAAGAGCGGTTAAGATCTGTGAAAAGACTCACATGCGCGCGATCTCTTGCAACGTCTGGTGTTTCGGCATTAGAGAGCGATACCCAATATTGCGTGACGCACTGGCTTTCTCCGTATTAATTGCGAAAGTATTCGAATAAATCATCGGTGAATTTTAATTTTTTACTGATCGTAGACGAAATCTACGTAGGACTATCGTCTAATAAATTATTGTCACAGAGTGTTACAGTGAATTTCTTTTGTGTATGATCCTGTATAGCAAACGCAAATGGAAGAAACTAGAAGTACCAAGTAAAGTAGCTGGCAAAATAGGCAGTGAGATAACAGAGGATTTATAATAGGAAATATAAGTGATTTTTTTGTTTGATCGTTGCGTGTCAATATCGGATTCTTATTATATCTAAAGTATTCGAACAATAAGAGGAATACGCTGAAACAGAGTCATAAAAAAAGATACGCAACGTTAAACGCAATGATTTTCATAATTGAAGTGCAAAGAAGAATTAAAGTAAGGATCGTTTAGTAATTTTCTCCTTTTTTAAAATTTCTTACAAATTTGTTGAGATACACATTGCATTAAATTAAACAGAATAATTGACGAAACCAGGAAATATCAAATTAGCGCCAAGATATTTCAACGAAACATTTTTTCATAATGAAATTGAAATTTAAAACACACGTTTTCTCGTTATCATTTCGCCGCTTGTTCTATCGCGAGATGATAGCCTTAATACAATGTAAATACAGGCTTCGTTGTTAAAACGTGGAAAAAAATTAATCAGCATATGACGCAACTAATGGTCATCGTTGTTACATAATCAAAGTTTTATCCTTTGTTTTGTAACGTAAAAGCGATGATTATAAATTCTAAATTTAAAACTTATCGTAGTTTGATTATCATAATGAAATAAAATAGAATTCTGATATGCATATGTAAACATTGCCTGGGCTTTAAACAGAGAAGAAGAATTTTCTCGAAGAGATGCTTATTCTACCAAGGATTATAGAATGATCAACTTACAGTATGAAGAAGGAATCAGAAGAATTCACGCGCACGATAAATAAAATAAATAAGGGAAGAACAATTTACTACAAAATGGTTTACCGCAACGTTAGTTTAGTTTAGTTTAGTTTAGTTTAGTTTAGTTTAGTTTAGTTTAGTTTAGTTCAGTTCAGTTTAGGCCGATGTGACCTCTATCTCGTTTAGTTTTTAAGTTCAAGGTCCCTATTCGAAGGAGTACTGGCTCCTCCAACGGAAGCGTGTCTTTTCCTTTGAACTTATATATAGAACGAATCCATACGAGTCGACTAATATAAGTCACTCGGGCGAGTGACTCCGGTAGTCGCGTGTGCTGCAATGACGAGAGCATTCTCTTAAAGTGATCTAAATGACTTTGGGACGTGACGTGATAAACGAAGAAAAGAGTGAGGCCGAGGTATGACGATTGGAACGTTCTTTCGAGGTGATCCACGATAGTAGAGTGTGCCCCTTGTGTTACGTCGCAGTTTCTTCATCATCCTGGTTACAGGCGTAAAAAAAAGATTCCTCTCCGACGGATAATGGACGATAGACAGATGTACGAGAACTACGGCGACGTACCGAAGATTAACGTGCAGCGTGCAACGATTAAGGTTAGCGAGGAAAGGCTGCGGCGATACTCGTTAACTAGTTTAAAAGATTGTCGTCTCTCGGTTGACGAAAACGATTACTGGAGAACGGTAGAAGGAGACGCTGGAGCACACGACGAAAATGTCGAAAAAACGAGTCAGTCAAAAATGAAGCAGCTGGCTAATCAGAAAAAAAGGACCAGGCATTATTCCTTGACCAGATTAAGAAATCGCCGTTCTTGTCTCAATTTCGACGATGACAAAAACAAAGTCTTGACAAAGACGGATGTTAACCAGACAGCTAAAGACAAAACGACACAAACTTTCAGGCTACCATTACCTGGTGAAGGAAAAACGATACATTGTTCTTTGTCGAATCTGAACGATCCATCAAACGATCTCCTATCCACCAGATTGGCTTCCTTTAGATCCGTCAGATATCGAGAGTCGAGTAGCTCGGAGAAAATCGTGATCGATGACATGCCCTTGGTCGAAACCACGAACGATCACGTGGAAATTGATGCCGGCACACCTCCGCCAGTCGACGAATCTCTCTTCTACGATAATCTTGACGTATTTAAACAAGCGCAGATCAACAGTAACGATCTTAGATCAATCATGTGGTCCATCTTCACCACTGCGGAAATGAAGATACTGCTCGAGCTAGAGAAATGCAATACTTTGCCGGCGATGCCGCCGGGAGAACGAATGAGTAATATAGCGTACATGTGGTCTTGTTACCGCGGTTTAGTGCATCTGCTACCGAAATTGGAACAATCAGGCGCGAGACTCGATTACGTGGAGCCTTGTACGGGCATGAACGCCATCCTAGCCGCTTCGTTAAGCGGTAACGTAGCTTGCATCGAGCATTTGATAAAGAGGGGCGTTGATATCAATTACAGGAATCCAATCAATCATTATACGCCTCTACACTTCTCTGTCCTCGGAAATTCGCCGGATGTAGCGCGAATACTTCTTGATAACGGCGCAAAACCGAGCACGTATCTTTATCAGGAGACGGTCGAACCAGTTTTACATTGCGCTATCAGAGCAGGAGCTGTAAAAATAGTGAAATTATTGTTGGAACAAGGAGCAAGCGTTGTCGAAAAGAATCACATGGGAGAGACGCCGCTTCACGTAGCTTGTTTCATTCAGTCGATAAAATGCGTTGAACTGCTTCTAGATTCGCCTGGTACCAACGTCAACGCGGTGGACCGAGCTCATAGAACTCCTCTACATTTCGCTGTGATGACCACATATTCTTCTGCAAAGCTCGTAGAACTTCTATTGAAGCACGGTGCCCTAGTGAATGCCGCAGACAAGACTGGCTTTACTCCTCTCCATGTGGCGGCCCTGAACGAACAATCTCACTGTGTCGATGTACTGATTTGGGCCGGTGCAGACGTCAGTGCGACCACCAGTGCCGGACTTTCCGCCTTGAACATTATACTTAGGAAGATACCGGAATCTCTTCAGGTGTTTCGACAGAGATTAGATGCCTCGATAACGCTCAGAAGACCCGTTCCTCATAACAGAGAGTTCGAAATGAGGCTGCACTTCGATCTACTCTTCCCCAGTGGCAATCAATGCGAGACCAGCTTCATAAACACGTTTGTCCAGGAACGTCGTAAAGATTTACTGTCGCATCCATTGGTAATGGCTTTCTTGCACCTGAAATGGGAGAAGATCAGAAAATTCTATTTACTCAGGATCCTAGTTTACGCAATGACCGTCATCTGTATGACGACATACGTGCTCACGGCGCTAGCTTACAAATGTTACAACCACGACGAGGCAAATAGCTCCAAGATTTGCAGCAGCAAACGTATTTCTGGATTTCTCTTCAGACGACCAGTGATCGAGATCCAATGGTATCTCTTATTAATCTTCACCTGCATCTCCATTCCTAGGAAGATATTCGGTTTCATGGTGTACACATCCGCGAAACAGTACTTTTCCAATATTGACAACGTGCTAGATGGCATCGTTATAATTAGCGTTTTTGTTACGTCATTCGTGTACACAGGACGTACGTACGATTGGCAAAATTACGTCGGAGCATTCGCGATACTGTGCGCCTGGACGAACTTGATGTTGATGGTTGGCCAACTTCCAGCCTTTGGCACCTATGTAGCGATGTTTACCCACATACAGTTCGAATTTGCCAAGCTGTTGCTCGCTTACTCTGGATTACTGATAGGGTTCACTATCAGCTTTTGCGTGATCTTCGTCGGTGAACCATCCTTTGGCAACCCTTTCACAGGACTCATTAAAGTGTTGGCGATGATGGCCGGAGAGTTGGACTTCGAGGGGCTGATTACGCAGATCGACGAAGGTTTAGAGGGAAGCCCCGAGGGAGGAAGCCCTTTCGTTATTTATCATCCGTTGTCGGTATGCTCTCAGATCCTCTTCACTCTATTCATTGTGTTCGTCACAGTGATCTTAATGAACTTGTTGGTCGGTATCGCTGTTCACGATATTCAAGGATTAAGGAATCACGCTGGTCTCACAAAGCTTGTACGGCAGACAAAATTGATCCTGTTTACGGAGATGGTGTTACATAATAGTTCGATTCCATACGCTTTTCGAAAGTGGATGTCCGATCACAAGATTAACGTGGAAAACAGGAAAAGGGTTTTGGTAGTGAAACCGTTGAATCCTTTGGAGAAAAGGCTTCCGAAGGACATTCTAAAGGCCGCTTATGAAATCGCACAGAAAAATATACCGTTTATGAACGATGATAACATTAATCTGAGCGACCATGTAATCAGGATGAGACAGCAGAGCGAGGACTGCTGCTTCGACTCAAATTTACAACTTGTTATCGAAAATCTGGCCAACAAACTACAGTCCTACGAGGACACGATCACGTTGCTGAAGGAGCAATTATTACATACTAATAAAATGCTGGAGAGTGTTGTGAAAAATCTGACAAAGGAAAAGAATAATTGAGATCGGCTAGGTACTGATTAAATTGAAATTACCAAAATGTAGTTTAATCTTTGGGAACGGTGGACACACCTTAACCGTAGTTAATTAGTAATGTGCACGTGAACGATTGCAAATGATCAAAAACATATTTTGATGTTCGATGACTCGATCGAGATCCGACAAAAATCGATCGACTTAACTTTCTTCGTAAATATCATATAAGTTTAAGTATTAGAACGAGTGACATATGGCGGCACAGAACCGACAGTGAAAGTGAAAATAGAGAAATATATTTAATAACAATGAGACGTTAAGATCGATGGTATTAACTTCTATTCTCCTTTTTCTTATCTCCTTTAGATAAACTCTTTTATATTCCATATTTATAATACTTATCAAATATAGACATTAAACTTACAGCAATAGTAATTATAAAAATATAGATAAGTGTTTGATAATGAGAAAATTTAGCCACGTTATTCAAGGTACGGTGTTTGTTTAAACGTATAATGTACATCACGTTCGCAACATTTTAAAAGGAGAGGAAACTTGCCAAGAATCAATACCTTTCGCTAACGGACGAATTTCACTGTAAGAAATTTTGAATCGATTAGGTAATTGAATTGACCAGTGCATTTTTTAATGTTCAAAATTTTTGCAAAACAGAAATTTTTTATATAGGTATAAACTATCTTCAATTTATGCACGTTATATAGTAAAGTAACCACGATACGCCCTAAGATACATAAATTCTAATGATTCTCAAACGAACGCTTAAGTTTTTTTGCAATTTTACAGACGATAGAAATTATTCTTAACTGAATCTATTTTGAATTGCAGATCATATTTCCATTAATTTTCACGGAAATGATCGACAAAGTTGATATTGAAGCAACCGTTTCTAATGGGGGTCCTACTGGACAAGCTGGCGCTGTTCGATTTGGTATTTCAAGGGGGCTTCAAAGCTTTGTCGATAGTCAAATGAGAGAAAAAATGAGACTTGGTAAGGAGAACCCAAATTTTTCAATTTCCTTATCTATTACGATGATTGTTCAATTCCTGGTTATAAATTATATTATATATAGGAACAGTATATACAGTGCATATATTCAATAATGCATTGATTTTCCAAAATATGTATGAAAATATTTCAGAAAAATTGCATCATACAAAATTTAATTGATACTGATTGATTTTCTAATTGCAAATTAAATTGCTTACATTCTTTCCGATGGCGTGGAATCTTATTTGAAAACACCTTGAAATTAAACTATTAAAGAGGAGGGATTAAAGCGAGTCACTTGGCAAGAATTAACTTTCTAATTATTTGAACCTAATTATTTTAAGCCATTGAAAGGAGAAAAGTTGTAATTTATTTTTCCGAATTATCCTCTATAAGTGACACGTAATAAAATATTCTTAAATTTAAATTTAAATTTTTGCAGGATAATAAAATACACTCGCTACAATTTACTGTGTACTCAAAGGATGTAACTGAAAACAAAATTTTGTTTTTTTTTGTTAGTTTTACAAGTTATCAATTTATTTATACAAGAGAATTATCGAAAAATTACTTCTGTTAGCTGGCCTTCTAACGTATGACTGGAGGAGGCGTGAAAGGAAGAAGTGGGGTCAGGAAGGAGCTCGCAGAAAATTTACGTGGAAAAAGCGTTGATCTTCCTTTTAATTTTCCGCGCACTGAAATTTGTATTGTATTAAATTTGAACGAATTTTTGTAAAATATCCATTAAACATTTCGGGATAAAATGCATGTTAATATAAAGTGGATGTTCTGTAGAAAATGGGACAAAAAATGGTTCATCAATAAAATTATTAACTGAGATTTTTTTAGAAATGTTATCCTTAACCTTCGAAAAAAAGCATTTGTATAATGTACGTGCATAACCATGATGTTGAAATTTATTAAATTAATCGTATTATATAACATTTTTATTTTGCATAAAAGCTTTATTTTTCCATTTACATTTTTTCAAGAGGTGTTAAGCCGAGCAATTTCATACCTTGAGCAAGGGTAATCCTTGCTATATGAAATAATAATAATCTTTGGTTTCCTAAGTCATTCGATTGGTATTTTACACCCAATTTGCGCCACGCTATATTGATAGCTTTACTAGAAAAGAAAAATATAGAAAATAAATATCTATAGTAAAGACTATATAAAATTAATATATTTCAATTCTTAATACACCCATTCCATATATTTATACTAACCATAAATAGAAAAGATAAACTGTCAATACACATGGTTCTAATTCTTCATAAGATTTAAGCACAACTTCATCAAATTGACTAATTAATAAAATTAATTGATCAACTTCTGCTTCTTTTAAAAGACTTGAATCACACTCTATTACCAATGTACCATCAGATGACAACTCTTCCAAACTGCATAAACGGCAATGAGCATATTGCAATTTTATTCCAGAATCGCCTTTCATCTGATATTAAAATATACATTTCACTAAACAACAATATATCACTAAATATAGCTTTGAAATATTCTTTAAAAGACCTTAACTTATTTAAATGACTTACATCAAACATTGAATTCCAATCAAATTTGTAACTGCTCATTCTATTCTGTTTTAAATCTTGAATAATTACACCAGAAACACCCAGAATATCAGAACTCTCGTCTATTTTATCCAATGGAACTTTAGTTGCTAAAAATAATTGAATAATATGGATATATTTCATTACCACTCCTCGATTATATTTTATCTATGACTATAGATGTAGATTATAAACTTACTCTTTGTATCCAATTGTTTTTGTTTCATAGTTTCCTTCGCTTTATTCAAAATATCTTCTAGAAACACCGCTGTACCTTGCCGTGTGCTCATACCGTGTACTCTTCCAAACTTAACATGTTTTAATCTATCTACCCAAGGTAAATTCATTTTATTTAAAATTTGGATTAAATTAGTGAAATGGTCGGTCTGACCATTTTCTACGACGTAATACATAGCATCGAATTTGTTTCTCTCAAATCTATCAATAGCAGCAGCGATATCTCTACTTATATATAAACTTGTACCGTCACTTTTTATAATAGGAACACTTTTCCCTTCGCTCAAAGGCATTACTTTCCTATTTTCATTATCTAATTTTAACAGCTGCATTCCTTCCATCTTATCAATTATCTTATTCATCTTTTTAACTGTATACATAGATTCCCAATCGTATCGATCAAATGTTAGACCTATTCTTTTGTATATTCTTTCCAATTCTAAGACGGTAAACCGTTTGATTGTTTCCCAACTTTTATAAATTTCATTATCTTCTAATTCTAATTGTCTAAATATTTCCTTAGCGCTCTCATTTACACTTGGATCGTCTTTAGCTAATTTATTTGCATTAACATAAGCTGTGTACAATGTTTTAATGGGATCTGTTTGCATTTCTATATTATCAATGTTTGCCATTTTCATTCCTATATAAACATAACCAAACTGTGTACCCCAATCACCTAAATAATTTATCTTTGTAACTTGATTTTGTAAGAAACCATTTAAATTGGCAATGCAGTTCCCTATAATTGTAGACCGTAGATGTCCTATGTGAAAAGGTTTGGCAATGTTCGGTGAGCTAAATTCTACTATAATGTTTTTATTAATATCCACAAGTGGTGGTCTAACACCAGAAAGATTGCTTTCTAAAATTTGCTTTATATACTTATCTCTTAGCACATTGAAGTGTATAGCATCATCTTGGACTGTGATAGTATCAAGATCACCCTTTAAATCATTCTCTGTAATATCTTTCACGTTATTTGTTAAATTATAATCTTTTGATTTTAAAGGAAGTACAAAGGTATATGTATTAATCTCTTTATTAAATTTGATATGCAAATTAGACATAATCTTATATCGACATGCATTGTCTATATTTTGTAGTTGTTTTATAATCTAAAAGAAAATGAATTCATAAAATTACACATAATTTAATGATTTATTGTATTATAGATATGTAAGAAATTTTTAGATATGATCTTTACGATATAAAAGTTTATAATGAGTAAATATATTGTTAATACTAGTTACGTTTAATTCAAAATTTAAATAACTCGCATGTAACAATAAAATTATTTCATCCAAATATGTAACATATACGTTATTAATCGTTTAACTAAAAATAAACAGTATATCTGAGTGTAAAGCATAGTTGGAGTTATAAAAATTAAATCAATTTTAAACTGTATGTATTTTTATACTACTTAAAATATTAAGCCACAACCAAGATAATAACATTAAAATGATACCTTTTTAAATATTACAGTCCTTATGAAGTTGCTCATGCTGCAATAATAGAAATTATTCTAAAATAGATCTCCTAATCCAGTAAGGCATAAGATCCATTAAGTTTAATACAAATATAAGTTTTGATAACCCCTTTACGGTATCCTATGGAAAACCTTGTCCGTATCATCATCACGGCATACGTAAATTTCTACTTATTCTATTTTTTTCACAAAAATATTTATGTATCGTTTAATTGAATTCAAATTTTCGCAAAGTATCCACACCCATGGCATACAATATATTATAAGAATTATAAAAGTAATGATATATGTCAAACAACAATGAAATTATAACCTCACCACGAAGTCTGTTATGAATCCTCTGAAAATTTTCTAAATTCATTTTCATGAATGCTCATAGACATTCAATTATCAATATAATCAGCTAAATATATAAATCATTTGTGTATATTTTTTAAATACGAAAGATCTTGGAGGTAAACTTTTCATTTTTAGTATGAAATATGATATGTGTATTTAATTTTTGTTATTTAAATAAATCATTTATATAGATAGTGCATTAAATCAAATTTTGTAAACATAGTGTATTTGTATTAAAGTATTTTCTAATTTACAACAGTGTACAGTTTTATTATTTACATTTATTTATTATTTAATATAACTCTGTGTGGAATATATGTAAATATATGTATGGAATAGAAAAGTATGGAAAATCAAATTCATTCTGAACTAATTGTAAAAGAAGAGGAAGAAGAAGATGATGAAGAAGAGAAAGAACAAAAATGTGATACTCCTACTAATGAAACTAAAAGTATTGTACGCGATGGAGAATCAACAATTGGTATCAGACCAAGACCATTAATTTGTAAGCCAGAAAATGTAAATATTGGGTGCAAGTCTGAACCTATAGAAACTAAATGGCATTGGGCACCAGGAGCATGGCAAGATGCTACAAGAACCAGTGCCTTCCAGCCGTATAAGGTGTATATAATACCTATATATATATATATATATCTTATTTCAAATGTTTAAATAAAAGGCATATTATAAATATTTCCCTAACCCTAATACTCTTTCCAGCCTCCTACGTTACTTACTAATTTACAAAGAGGTAACACACAAACAGAAATATCTCAACTTTACGGTGGTAGTGATATTACATTCCATACATTAGCTGGCCAAGGTGAACTTACACCTGAACACATACATCCAAGTATGTTATCTTTTTTTTTTTTTTTTTTACAAACAAATTGGTAATATATATTGTAGTTGATAATTGTTAATAAATTGTTATAAAGGTACTGTTGATACACCTGATGAAAAGGGTTTAACTGGTCTTATGTGGGCTGCGAGATATGGACAATTAGGCAGTGCAAGGCAATTACTTAAAGCTGGTGCGAACAAAAACTACCGTGGTCTCAATGGGGAGACTCCTTTGCATTTAGCATCTGCTTACGGACATCATGATCTTGTGAAATTGTTGTTAAACCATGGTGCAGATTCCAATGCATGCGATGAGGTACATGTTACATATAGTTATTTCCCTTACCAGACAAAAATTTTAAATGTTGATCTTTTGCTTTTAATAATAAAGGAAGGAAATACACCCTTGATATATGGAGCAAATGGAGATCATCCTCATGTATGCTACGAATTATTATCTAGAGGCGCGGATATAACGCGTCGTAATATGTATAATATAAGTGCTTATCATGCAGCAGTATTAAATAATTCACTAACTGGTAAGCAAAAATCATACAATTAATATTCGGATACGCTATATGAAATATTTAAAAAATTGGTTGATTTAATTGTTTTTTTAGCCAAAGCAGTAATTGAAAATTATTTGATACAACAAGTGGTAAACATATCACCAAATATATTGCAATAAAGTAATGCAATATAAATAACGTAAACATAATCTTAAAATTTGTATAGGTTTTAAAAAATTGTACAAATTACATAGTGATATTTACACCCCGAATATTTTAATAAATATTTTTTATTTTTAATTCTATATAATTATTTAGTAGTAAATGTTTCCTGAAAAAAGAAAACACACGAATGAAATTTATATTCTCCTACAAACAGATATACTTTTACGGACAATTTGTTGATTATCTATACATATTTAGTAAGTAAATTAAATGGTAAATAAGTTCTTTCCTATTTATAAAGGTCTAATTTAAATAAAATTCTTTTAAAACTATTTACACGCAGTTATTGACTTCATTACTTTCCTTCTTTCTCTTTTTATCTACAAAAATCTGTCGTTTTTTTTTATTAAAAAGTTAGCAAAAAAGCATATAAAAGTATTAGACCTGATAAGAGATAGATAAAAATATATTTTTGCATTTTCAAGAATGAAGAATATCAAAATGTTAAATGCTCCAAATAATGATAATATTAAAAGAAAATAACAAGAATAAGTGAATGCAAATATAAGAGTAAATTAATGTTTTGTTAAAAATCTACCAATTATGTTTGTATTATTCCATTGTAGTTAATTATAATATTCATTTGTCTATGCATGTCTGTACGTGTATATATATGTATACGAAAATTAAATAAAATTATTTAATATAACATAATTCTTGTACACTGATATAAGTGTAATTCATAAAACTTCTCATATTCTGTATTTACCAATTACAAAACATCTGTATACACTTATCTTCAATAGTTCAACGTTAGACATGTACTAAATTGAACAAATCGTTTCAGAGGTGTGTGTGTGTGTGTGTGTAAATCGCTGGAAATACATTCAAGCATCCATTGATAAAAATAAAGTTTGTGTGACAATAAAATTGTAACCTGAATATAAATAAGCTGAAAATCTTTATCTTCAAAATTCCAATGGATAGCGTCCTGTATTTTTGTACATAGCACAAGCAATTATCTTACTCTTTAATAGATACTTTTATACCACTTCGTAGTTATCAGTAAAGAAAACTGTTTCCACCGAATATTTAACTGGGCTTTCATCTTCTACAAGTAGAACCTCGGTTACCTACGAAGAATACAAAATTATTTAGTTTTCTATGAACATATTATGAATGTTGAAATTTTATTCCTTGTTGTATATTTATATACATGTAATATGAATACAAGAGAGCGTACTTTTATATTGACATATGATGTCTTGGATGAGAATGAGACAATAAGGGGGAAAAAATCTGCGGGAGTAGACGACGGTGCTGAGAATTCCATTGAACCTGATTTTGTCGTTGCATCAACCACTGGTAAAGACCATACAAGCATATTTCTTCGTGCCTCATACGTATATTGACCATCACATTCGTTTACTATGGGACTGCATCCCATAGGTAACGGAATGTTTATCTGAACATCATTTAATTCGAGATTAACTTGTTCTAATTCATATTCTATGTTCACGTCACATCCACCCTCTCCGTTTTCAGATGGCCAGCAATTAACTGTTTTAAGTAAGAAAGAATGTTATTTCTTTATTGCACAATAATGGACAAAGAATATATTCAAATCTATATATAATTTGTATTTAGCAAATTATTCCTACTTGAAATAGGTAGCGCTGTTTCATCCTGAGCTTGCAATCGCCATTTTAATACACCAACATCAGTATTCAATGGAAACGGTTTTGTAGGAATTTTTAAGCCTATTTGACCACGTGTCCTGAATAATTCTTTATCTACATTTGGATGTGTTTGTAATTGAATTCCTCTTGAATCTCTGTTTTCTAATTGTACGCGTATTCGACCCCATTTCTCATCCGAAATATGTAATGTTACTAAACCATGCAATTCAAAGTGTTGCAAGCCACCGTCTCGACCAATTCTTACATTAAGACGTTCTTCTTGCCGCAGGTGGACTCTTAACACAAAAGAGCAGTTGTTTAAAATTTATTGATACTACGTATACGTATATAAATTAAACTAATTAACATCTTACGGTTCAGTATTTATTATCTGTGGTGTAAGTGATGCTGATTTTGCTCCTGTTGTAGGTAAAGGCGTTGTTACAACATTCTCTCCTTCCTCTTTTAACTGATCTACAAAGGAATCAACATCACGAGATTTCCCTCCTAATTTCATCGCTCCTGGTCCAGTATTAACAGGCTTTCTGTATATACATAAAATAAAGATATGTCGTAGAATACGGTTTCTAATAAAATTACATTTACATTACATTATTTCTTACTGTGTTGGTGTATACGAGGGTCTAACTGGTTCTGGCACGAAATTGGTAGTATCTCTTGCACTATGTGACGACGTAAAGTTACCACTGCTTCCATAAGAATTACCAAATCCAGGACTTTTAAGACCACTTTTTTTAACCGCTTCCATTCTTTGTCTTTGCAATTCCTTCGCCTTTTCACGCATTTTATTTCTGGCCTCCCTTTCCTGAGTCATTCTTACAGCTTGATAAACTTTCTCTTCGTGTGAATCCATTTCTACAAATGTTCTAATCTGCGCTAAATTAACACTTTCTCTATATCCTAATGCGACTATTTCGTCAAACGCAAATATCAAATTGAATGCATTTTCAGCTATTTCAAGCTCATCCATTGAATTGCAATACTCAGGAATCTGTAGATTTATTATGTAAACTTATTAACCAAATTATTAAGCATTAGTTAGGAGTCTATTAGATATACAAAATTGAAATAATAGATACTTGTATTAATTTTATATTTATAATATACTTACAACTCTTGCAAAAAGCCTCAATGTTTCTAAATCTTCTAATATATTACTAGCTTTTGTTGTGATTAATAGCATATATACTTTTTCCAAAGGCTGATAAACATATCTCACGGATTCTGTTTCTACAAATGTATGTTGTTTACCAGAACTCATTAACTTTGGAAATGCAGCAAGCAAACCTTCTATTCTGGCCTTTGTCATTTCAACAAATTGGCGAGAGATAATAGCTGAAATTCACGAAGATTATCAAGTTTGTTCATTAATTACAAGCAATATTTAAAAATGCATTCATATAGATGAAGCATATCGTATAGCAAATACTTTATCCTAAGATCATAAGATATTAAATATTTTAAGCATACTTGGTATAAATTACTATTTAATAAGTATTTAAAAATTTATATAAAACAATTAAACATAAATTATTAAATTCACATTATTTAAAAATATCTGTTTGATCATTTATATAATGTATAACAATAATATTAAATGACTAATTCAACACTGAATATATATGAATGTTACAATTAAAGAATTAGAAAAGTAACTGTATACATAAAACAAAATAAACAGCCGAATGTATTAAACAAATAAGATCAAGACTGCCCGACAATTAAGACGGTAATAATGTTTGATATCACCACATATACAGAGCACACATATATGCGTAAACAGGTGTGGTCAGAGGAAATAAGTACTACTTACTTTTGCCTGCTTTTGTGCAGACTGCTGCAGCAATAAGTACCTAAAATAATAAAAAATAATGTAATGTTGAAATACATCTTAATTTTTTATATGTTTAGTTTAGAACCACGAGCAGCGATTGACATCTGTGGCAACTTGTACCGCACGGCCCTGTCATAAATATTTTTTACAATTTACGTACATTGTCGACGATTCCAAATTAATGATAGACGAACGCTTACCATTTTGCTGAATTATTTAGTTATATGGTGTACGATTAACCCAATACAATTTTTGCATAGGCCAATCTTCCATATACAATAAATATGAGATTACAAACAGAGGGCGCAGTATTCTGACGCGTGGCATGACGAAAGATATGAAATGAATGTACCATGAATTAGGCGATATTATAGAATTGGTACCGTTTTGAAATTTTCTGCTATGTCACAGTATGTTTATCATATAAGTAAATACATAACATGATATACATACATACGCATATATCAAATTTAAATACCTTCAGTTGCATCACATGCTCTCTTTTGAATCACAAATAAATTATATAGATGTTGATCACAATTTCTGCACCAATAATTTATCGTATCGTAATATTGAGCTAAAATTTAAGTTTGCATTATCCCAAACCTATCCCAAATAATAGAAATACGATATATGGTATTAAATATACCGTATATATGCATATATGAAATGTGCACAGAAAGTTGATTTTGACATGTATCAATGTCATTGAAATCGGCAACCGTTTCGTAAATAAGTATCCAGAGAGAGAATCAGGATTATTCGCTTATCTATTGTGTTAATGTAGAACGCTGCAATGGCGTTGTTTATTATATTAATAAAGTAAAATGATAAACTATCTAATACTGCACGTATACGTAACTAACGAAGAGTACCGTTGATATGAATATGAAGGTTAATAAATGAAATTTTCCAGCTTGTGTATATGTAGCCAAATATCTTAAGTTCACACTGTATTGTCTTTATTAACATTTGTAAATTATGATACAATCACAAAAATCTCACGACCTTGAATTGGCATATAAACTGCATCAACAAGATAATTGTTTTGGATTAACAGAAAATGCAGTCTTGCCAAAAAATGTAAGTGTATTTTGCTATTATATTGTCATTTAACGTAAATAATTGATATATACTTTGTACGTGACACTCTATATTACAATGATCTTGTAAAATTTAGAAAGATAAGGAAAATTATAAGCCAAGGACATTAATTGATCAAACCTTGGAATTAATTGATCCAACGCCTAATATTCATACATTGTTTGTACAATTTAATGAGCGTTTTTTCTGGAATGTTTTGCTTCCTGTGGAAGTTAAATGGAGTCCTAAAATGACAAGGTAATTTATTTCACTCGAGGAGTACTAAATAAGATAAAGTGTTTATTATACCGTATATTATATTTACCCTTATACATTACAGTTGCGCTGGTATATGTACATTTCATCCTCGAAATCGACAATGTATAATTTCACTTAGTGTACCATTATTAAAACTTAGACCAAGGAAAGATCTAGTCGAGACCTTACTAGTAAGATTTTTGTAGTATAATTGTCTTTGATTAATTATTAAAGAATCTAGCCTAATTTATTAGCTTTCCTTATCATGTGAATATGTATTGCAGCATGAAATGATTCATGGGTACTTGTTCCTTACGAACAATAATCGTGACAGAAATGGACATGGTCCAGAGTTTTGTAAACATATGAACAGAATAAATAAAGCAGCTGGTACAAAAATAACTGTATGTATCTATAATAAAATAAATATAATAATTTATAATATAATTTTAGCAATTTTTTCACTTTTTAAAATACTTGTTTATGTAGATATATCACAATTTTCATGATGAAGTTAGATTATATCAACAACATTGGTGGAGATGTAACGGTCCTTGTCAAATGAGAGCTCCATACTTTGGGACAGTACGCAGAGCTATGAATCGTGCGCCAGGTCCATCTGATTTTTGGTGGAAAGAACATCAACAAACTTGTGGTGGCCAATTCATTAAAATTAAAGAACCAGAGAATTTTAAAACAAAATCTTCAAAGAGTAAAGAGAAAACAAAGCCTTCTCCTAAAAATTATAATCAACCAAGTACTATGTTCAATTGGCTTATGAAAACTGCTTCGCCTATCACAGAATCAAAAATTGTATCCATTCCAAAAAGTGTCAAATCAGTTGTAAATAATCAAAATTCTTTAAATGGATTTAAAAGACTTGGAAATAGTACAAACAATGTTCATGGCTGGGGTACAGGAGGACCAAACTGTTCAAGTAATTCACAAAAATATGGTGGTCCTAGCAGTATTACTAAAATTTCTAGTACACCTAAATTTTCATCTTCTGGGGTTGTTGGTGGCTCTAATATAGGCCAAAGTAATTTATTGAACAAATTATATAATGTTAATCATAATCAGGCTTTAAATAAAAATACTACACCAAGGAAGACAATAAATTCATTAATTAATGCTGTAGAAACGGAGAAACCAATTGCTAGAAATAGTAAATTATTAAATGAGGTACAAGCAAAACTTGTGAAATGCCCAGTATGCAATAATTTTGTGCCAAATAACGAGATAAATAAACACATAGATTTTTGTTTAAGTTCAAGAAATGAAAAAATAGACAAAGGTAAAGAACAGATTGCAGTAAGAAATTCTAATAATGGTAATTTTGCAAATATAGAAATAAAAGCAAATAATTCGCCATCTGCTAAAAAAAGGAAAAATGAATCAATCACATTTTCAAGCAAACAGCCAAAATTAGATCAGTTACAAGATTCTAGGGAAGTAAATTGTCCTGTTTGTAATAACAGTTTTAATCTTATAGATATAAATGAGCATATTGATAAGTGTCTTCTAGAAACAGATGATAATTTAATTATTAAATTGGATGATAAAGATGATGATAATAATACAAGTATAAACGAAAGTATAATTTCTATTAGTAGTACGTCTAGCGATGATTCATTCAGTTTCTCAGTTACCGAAAATTCGAAAAATCCTAGTCAGGATACAAAAGTTAAAAAAAATAATGTAATGAATACTGTTTCACATAATTGTTTAGTATGTAATGAATTCATTCCTTCTGGATTCTCGTTAGATGATCATTTAGAGGATTGTATTGGGAATGTTTTTAACGACGACATATCCTCATCGATTCATCGTGGTAACAGCGAAATCTCGAATGCAGTCCCCGATGTATCAATCGAACAGAATAAATATCCTTGTCCTGTTTGTATGAAATTGATAATAGAATCTCAAATGAATCAACATTTAGATGTATGTCTAAAAAATACGTGAATCCGATAAATCTATGACATTTCACTATGATATGCATTAACTAATAAGTGTACGGAAGTAGAGTGATATGAATGTTATATTGTATGTTATATTATATGTATCTAAATCCTAAAATTTTGTTGTGTGCTTTTGATTATACTCCATCGTTTTGTATTATTTAATAAACATATTTCCTATAAATCTTACTGTTTCATATTTAAAAATAGTAATTAAATTATTTTTATTTGATAAATACACAATAAAAGCCGAAGAATATATTCCTTTTAACTTAAGTACATTACAGTAAATAGGACGTAATAATTAATAAGTTGATAGTATTACGTTTTGATGTTAAATTTTCTTATATATTAGAAAAATAAATTACAATGAAAGTAATTATAGATTAATATATAAAGGAAATATATTTGTAAATAACGATATTAAACTTTTGTACAATTTTTACAATACATTTTCTCACCTTATAACCGTATATTCATTAGAAACAACAATTTCTAATCATGTTTAAAATGTCTTATATTTGTTGATCTACGAACATAAATTACAAAGTAAATATTAAATCACGTTGAATAGTTTTTCTTATATTAAATCAATTTTTTTTATAAATAAGATATTAATTTCTCATAAAAATTATAGTTTCTCGTATAAATTATTACTGTCAAGAGTGCCTAACGAACATATACCACAGCTAAATTCTAACAGATATGTTGGAAAGAACAGAAGAATTTGTTCCTGTGTCCAATGCATATATAAATAGAGATTAGGAATTATAATATCAATATTATTGCTGTCCAATCTTACTCTGAAATATAATAAAAACTTATTAAATATAATATAAATATGTGTTCATTGCAGTATTTTATATAGTATAAAATGTTATAACTATTTTTTTAGTATAGTCCTTTTAATCACCTTTTTGAACCTAATGAATGAAACATAAAGCTTTGCGGCAATGGAATATATATTGTATTATTGTACAATGTTCCTCCAGTTTGATTAGGTATAATTCGTACTGTATCTATTTCGTCGTATATATTGACATTAATACCATATAAATCATTTCGTGCCGTCAGCGCATATTTTGGATTTTCACTATAACACTGGCCAAGCAACAAAACTTCACCTTTATTGTGAAAAGGATAAGTGATGTTGTGAATTGATTTTATATAGTCTGTTGTCACGACACACGTGCCTAAATTTGGAAGTGATTAAGACAGGTAATGTACTGTAATCAAATAGAATGAATTCTGCAATGAACTATCTCTCTAAACAATTGTGAATCATGAAAGAAGAAGAATAGCTTACCAAAAAAAGTCTTCAATATTGACAGATCCATGTATTTATGAATTCTAGTTCGAGTTAAAAAATAATCTATAAGATTATAATTATATTCAATTGCTACTTTGTCATTATTAAGCGATAATTCGCCAATATCGGATCCTTTCGGAAATGTTGCTGTCACAATAAATTTTTTGGAATTAGGATCTGAACTACTGTTCCCACCGATTAGGTCATAAAAAGCTCGAAATTTCCAAGCTAATCTCATTAAATTTTGTGGTATCTGATTATAATCACATAATTAAGATTAATTTAAAACAATATTCTGAATTATAGATTATTAAAATTGAATTTCAATGATTAAAATTACATTTTCATGTTGCGCAACAACTTGATATCTTCTCAATGTTGATAATTCTCTTGAAGCTTCATAGCAAGCATCAGAGAATGGAGTAAAACGTTTCCTTTTAGATTGTTCTCGACATTCTTCATAAGGCCATTGTGATTCTTTAGCTATTTGTAGCTGCTTTTCACTAATTTCGCCAAGCAAATCTAATGTAATTGAAGATCCGTCACATTTGCCTTTTGCTGTATCAGAATATCCCCAAACAGCGTTTAATGCAATTCTAGCAGGATCACTTGGCTTAGTGCTTAGGAAATCCCATTCCCAAGGTATTGCTTTTTCTGCTTCTAAACAAAACTAAATAGTAAAAAATGTTGTTATCTTGTTTTATATTTCCTTTTAATTATAATGTTGCATATAAATTACCTTTAAAATCTTTTGACCTGGTATAACTTTAGTTGCTTTAATTTTAATCATATCGGATATCCAGCTGGTAATCTCGTAAAGTGCGGCTACATTCCACTGTTGAAGAATTTGTGATGATTCTATATTGCGATGTGTTAGAGACAACATATGATGATTTGAGCCTTTAATATATTCAAATTTTACCTAATAAAACATGTTCAATGTAAAATTTGTTATTTTTTTTTCGCAATTAAAATATAATAAAATTTTAATATACCAACTTGAGTACGCTGTGCATCAATTGTACTAATATATGCAGCTAAACCACAACTACCTTTTGGCGGTACGTATGTGTAATAATCTAAGAAATGAAGGGCCGTTAAAGCAAACTCCAAAAATGGCCATACACTAAAACAATCCAGAATAAACATGATACAATAAATGATATCTATTACCTAATAATGTTCATAACAAAGAATATACAGATATATTAATATTTAACTCACGGATAATTAGCTCGATGTGAAGAAAACACATCTTGAATTAGTTTCTCTCGTGATATTACATTTTCACAGTCAAAAAGTTTTACATATACTTGACCTCCTAACTCTGATAATTCAAATTGAAATAGATCTATTGTCTATAAGAGAGGATCAATTAATATTTGAATGAATAATATTTTTATAGAAAATAAAACTTTTAATTAGTATCTACCTTTGGTTTGTACGTTGGTGATTTTGTAATTATATATAATTGAGGACAAGTAGGACAAATTTGATGTAATTTTGATTTAATATTTAATCCTTTTATATTAGTGGATGTTCTAACATGAGCCGTAATGCCCATTTTGAGATGTTCTAGAAAGGTATAATGTAAATAATGAAATTCTTAATAAATTCTATATCTAAATATTATTAATATCTTACCACCGGGAGTGTTATACGAAATGAATGGACGATCTTTAAATCCAAGTGTAATATTGATTGGAAGATATCCATGAATAGAATGTGCCCTTTCCGCACTATGCCATGTATCAATTAAAGGATTATAATTTTCCATTATTTCTGATTTATGAATAGATGTTCTGAAAATATCAATCGTATAATGTAAAACATTGCAACAAAGAAGTGAAACAATAAATTATTCTATTATACCGTAGTATAACATGATTATTACGGCCAACTGAAACATGTGTAAAATTCCCTCTCATAGAGAATAACGATGTTGCAATAACTGCAAGTCTAGCATTTGCTCCCAGATCTGTAACCTGCACTGATTCCATTGTTAGTGGAATATTAATACGTTGTTGATTAACATGAAACTCCATGTTTTGATATATATGATATATATTATCAGGTAAAGAAGACAAATCTAAAAAAAAAAAAAATACATAAAAATATAAATATAAAAAGCAGTAAATATTTAATTATGCTCGAAATTTTCGGGACAGATAATTTATAAACTTACATTTAAATCCTTTAATAATATTTGTTTCGTTGAGATGAAGGCATAAAACTGTTTTTTCCTGAATACGTGCAATTACTTCTAAATGTACAGGTCCATTGTGCTTTTCATCTAACTTAAATTGTTTTAATATATCCTTCACTTGCGTTGGACCATCTAGATGCGCTGATAATGAATGTAGAAGACCTTCAGCTTTAATATATAACTATATATACATAATGTTTAAAATATTAAAACATGTCACCTTACAGTAATTAATTAAATAATTTTGAATCAAATACTTACAGATACATGATTGATACTAACTCCACTACCATAGGTATTTACAGTTACATATAAAACCTCAGGTATGTTTGTTAAAGGATTAGCAATAACAATACCATGTATCATAGCACCAAATTTTCTATATGTATCTTGATAGTCAAATAAATAGTTGCCAGTGATTAAATATGAATTTGTAGTTGGACGAAGTACTCGTGTAAATTGTGCAGCAATCACACCTCTACACATTAGAGAATCATATATGAAAAAGGTATTTCAGAATTTTATTATTCCAAAAAGGAATTGTATGAATTATGGCCTTACATACATATGAATATAACAGGGATGGGTGGTAAGTTCCATAGATTTCAAAATAGTATAAAAATAATTATATAAATGTTGACTGGGTTCACTTTGCATATACCAATATAATGATATTAATCTGCTTGGCGTAGGACTAGAAACAATAAGTAGTGTCAATGCCGCTACCCTCATTTCTAAATGCTCAGTTCTATTTATTAAAATTGGCCAATAGACAGGATATATCTGTGATATAGAATAAAATAGAAAGGTAATATTTAATAATTTTTTACATTACTAGCAGAAGTTACTTACAACATCGGGTCTTAAAGGGGCAGTTGAAAGTGATGCCCATGCAGCAAGAACACGAAAATGACGTGACTCTGCATTGCTACCACTTGCAATAGGTTCTAAGAATTCAACCACTCTTCCTAACTGTATATTTGCTAATCCTTCTAGCCAAATCATTTTTTTTTCGTATTCCTTCGTCTCTATGAATTATTGTTTTATTATAATACTAGAATAATAATTAAAACAGACGTGTGAAATTTATTTAATATATATTTATCACGTACCTGTAAATTTATCAAGATATAAACGTACGTAATCATCTAACATCTCATATGGGCAGTACAATAAACAGGTCTTGTAAATCAATGTGCCATATGTAAGAATAGCGGTATTTTGGACTTCAACAGAAATTTTTTCTGGCAAATTTAGAAACGTTTGCAAATTTACTAATAATTGAACATCAGGTTTCCGTATATGAAATGGTAACTGGGTGAGAAGTTGAATTGCAGACATATCCGAAACCTTTTTATCCTGGATTAATTCTAATATAAACAATGCAGCCTCTTTAGTGCCAACTTGTGGAAGCGCTTCAAGGAACATATTTCTATAATAACATGAAAAAAATAATTTATATATTTTATATGTTATATAAATTACTGAAACTTTAAAGAATTATTAAAAATTTTAAACACCGTATTGTTTCTTCTTTATAACTTGTTCCTGAGATTTTCGTGTATGCATTACGTAAATCAGCAACATCCAGCATTTGAAGATAATAAAGCAATACAGTTATCGTCGTATTATGCAAATTATCAGCCTCTGTATCTAAACCAGGATTTTCAAGTCTCAGACTTAATCGATCTAATAAAGTCCCTATCTATAAAACATGCAATAGATATCATTATTAGATATCAGTTATAAACGAAGAATTTTTTTTAATCAACAACTTACAGATTTAAAAACAGTATTCTTGTCAAGAGTACCTCTACCTTGAGTGAGATCAACTTCTGGAAGTTCATGTTGTAGAACTTTAAAATGTAAGTCTTTAATGGGTATCTTATCTACTGTGTCTTTCACCGAAATTAATTTAAAGATCTGTCTGTGTATATCAAGAAATTAATATGAAAGTCACGTATAAGGATAGTCCTTTTAATGATATAGAATTTAATAAATAGAAAAGTTTTGTTTATTATAACAATTTTCTTAGGATAAAATAATTTTCATTTCTTAAGCGTACCTTGTAAAATGAAAATGTGCTTCTCCAAAGCTTTGAAAAGATTGAACGTATATACCCCCAGAAGCATTAACAAACAAAATCTCATTTAAAGATCCATTAATCTTAATTTTGTATAATCTCTCACTGGACTTCAATATTGGATTCTACGCATACATGAAATTTATTGTGTTATGGTAGAAAATAATAAGATATTTGGTAAAACAAATAAATGTGCATATAACACACTTGATCTCCATTGGGACACAACATGTTAGGAACATTTGACCACGTATAATGAGGATGTCCAATACAAGTTCGTGGATCAAAAAATTTTCTTATTATCCATTCATTTTCCTCTTCAGGATTGGCAACATATTCGATATTGCACTGACCATAATGATTTTTCTATAATATAATATATTAGTTAAAATAAAAATATAAAACTAGTATACTTTAAAAAATATGTAAAAAACCTTATTAAATGTATTGACTTACTTCAGTTGAATGAAATGCTGTTTCCTTCTCTAAGTTAGACAGATCTAATTGTAAAATTCCTGCTATACTCCTTTTTATATTTACAGACCATGGTGATATTGCTTCTGTGCTAAAATTTTCAATAAGACCATTTCTGTATATAATTTGAAATGGTTTTAGAAGATCAGTCACATCTTCTGAAACATCTTGATCTTCTCCTTGTTCTTGAATTTTACCATTCCAAATAGTCATCTTCAATGATTCCAACTGTATGTAAATATCGCACATAAAAGATTTTAATAAAATTAATTATTAATTTTACCGTTATAATCGTTGCAGTCAGTATTATAAAAGCAGAGAGAAATATGAAATCAAATTTTTCAAATTTTGCATTCATCAATTGTAAAATTTACCTGCATTGTAGCAACATTTTGTTCTGCTTGAATTTTAAGTTTTCCATTAAAACCCCATGAAGATGATGCGCCAGATGGTAACAAAACACCAGAACTTGAAAGTGCATTGTACGAATATATGTACTCTTTTCCTGGTTGAAATACACCGTTTGTAACATGATTGTTACAGAAGAGAAAAAATAAAAATATAATATCCTTTAATTTATGCATTAGCATTTGTAACACATAATTAATATCTGTAAATAAATATCTCAGATTAATAATGGCTGAAACATCTTTGCTCCGCGTAATTTAATTTCATTATTCTATATTCAATTACTATATTAAATTATTTTCAATGTTTAAATAAATTCAACTAATTGCATTATTCATAATACGTTACAATTATGAAGATTATACAAATTTAATTATATGTGTACTTTAGTAGAAGTTACTTATTTATAAGATGACAACAATAAATATTTTGTAATATGGCTTGCGCACTATTTAATTGCAGTTATATATAACTAAAAATGTTTATTATTCTGTACCTGTGAATCTCATGGTGTTCAACAGTAGCTTAACAAAAATGAACTGAGTTCATAGAAGTCAAGAGATGACCCTTGTTGTCCCTATCTCTGTGACCCATGAACACTTCTTCATTATCTATGTGAATAAAACTTATCTCCTGTCTAAATTATCTTCAATCGTATAAATCAGCCTACTACATTTTCTCTGTATACTTTTATGCGACGTGTAAATCATACATCATAATTTTCCTTAATCATACAAATAATCACTTCAAACAATAACTTAAAACAAAATAATGTTTAAATTTCACATTTCCTCAATAGATTTTAATTATAGTAGAATCTTACTCATAATAACAAATGTTACAAAAGCACGATACAGCATACTTACATTACTTATATGAATGGGTACATTATGGTTTCACATAATAAATAATTTGTTTTCATATAATAAAAAAGTCAAAATTTATTTTTTCTACAAAATAAGTTACATTAAAAGGATTATACATTAGAGACTTTGCTGAAAACAAAAATATTTAGATAACTATGTGACTGTCATTATTATACAGAAATATATATTAGCTTATGTACTATACAGTACAATAAATAAAATGAGAAATTTATAAGAATATTTTCTTTAGTTATAATAGGAGAACTATAATTAGGCACAATCTAATATTTACATATTTATTTTGATATATTTCTATTTTCATTATTTACAATTACTATTGGAAAGTATTATATTATATAATCGGAATCTTATTTAATTTATTTCTATACAAAAAATTACACTTCTATATATTATACATCTAATTGTACTGCAATTTTTCATATACAAGACCTTTTCAATACGAGTATAAAATTATAGATAGGCATTGTTAATGAATATCATAAAATAAAAATACCATAAAATATGATTAAGAAATGCATATATAATTAATACATTACAAAGGTTTGATTATCTTTAAGATGGACTTCGAATATTCCCAGGCTTCGCTGTAAGAGTGAACAATTAATTTAAAATACGCGAAAATTTAAATTTGTAGTTTACTGATAAAATTGATATATTCTATATACAAAAATAATCTATTCTCAATATACAAAATCTAAAATGTCAGATACAGTATCTATGATCACCTATCTAATTATTTATAGCAATTACACATTATAAAAAATAAACTATTACGACTCTAACATAAAGAAGGCTTATAAAATTTATGCTTACTTATGCGCTGGATTTGCTTGATCTAATTGTTCACTGAGTTGTTGGATAAGTGTAGCAAACATTTTGAGATGCTCTATCGTTTCACCCTGCAACCACGCACGAGGGAGTGTGCTCATTACCTATTATATAAAAACATAGTTAGTATTATAGAAAGATATTTTCTGAATAATGTTTACTTAAAAGTTTAAAGAGCTATATGAAATATGTTGAAATGAACAGTATGAACATACCATGTTTGCTTTAAATAATGCATCAGTCGGAACAGATACTCTTAAACCCGCTAAAATATATCTATTTAATAATGAACCAAGAGCTAAATTTTTTAATTGTGTGTCTCCAAGAAGACCCTGCCAGCTCAATAAATTTCTTAAAAGTTTCACAGCCATTGCAAACTGCCTTTGAAAAAATTGATGTTTAGTATCTAAGACTCTAAAATATAAAATTAAAAATTATTAGCATTGTTACAAAAATATTATTAATAACTTTCAATAAAGATGAAGATTATATACTAACTGTTTTGGAAAAATTGGTATAAAAACATCATTTTCAACCGCTGATTTAATTTTCTCCAATATGGCATTAAATAATGTTTCTAACGGCTTGCTTGTATCATTTAAATTTGGATATTCCCTAATAAGACGATTTACCGTGCCTACAAGTCGTAACGTTTGCGATGTAGACATTGGATCCCATATTCTTTCGACTATAGCTATAAATAAAAATTTTTTGTAAATTATTGCAAAGCTTTTAACTGGCATTTTAATTATACTAAATAAAATAATCTTACATGTTAATTTAGGTATAACAATTTTTTCTATTGTAAATGGTACTAATCTGACATCTGGATCTCTTTTAAGCGACTCCTCTGTTTCTTTATTATTTAATGCATATAAAAGTAAAGTGTTGTACCATTTTGTTCTCTCTATATCTGCACTTTCCTAAAAGGGGAAAAATTTTGATTCAGAGTTAGTATTTTATTCCGTTATTATTACATTCGTAACAAAAATGTATGTAAGTTTGATATAATTCATGTACCATAATAGGATTCCATGTCAATAATAGTAATCTAATAATCGGAGAAATAATTTTAGGTATACATAAAGATACATAAGCCTCCATATAAGCATCTCTGTCAGTTTCTCTCCAAGACTCCAATTTTGAAAGTATTCCTCTTATTGTGCAATATTCGTCCATGACGTCAGAAAATATTTCTTTACTGTCACTATCGATTTCATCTGAAAATAAATATAGAAAGAAGACATTTTATAAAAGATAAGAATTAGAACACAGTGTTAATCCATACTTGATAGACAATAGTAAACATTATAAGTTCTACACCTTCGTGAACTAAATTTGATTAAACTCGTTAAAGTACAACCTTTTGTTTGTTTAAACGCGAGATTTTGCTGCTCGGTAACTTCATCATCGCTAGACATTCCATCAATATGTCTTGGTAATGTAGGAGCTAATTCTCTAGCTCTTCTTCGACGAGCTCTTCTTCCTTCTCTCTCTGTAGCTCGACGGATACGAGCTTCAACTTCTGGCCCTCTTCGTATAGGTTGCCCTCCTGTAATTTAAAAAATAATTCATATCTAAATTATACTGATCAAAATACACTTTTCATTATATTTATATGTTCCATTATATATTTTTTATCGGACACAGATAATTATATATAATACTGAAATAACTGACTTGCAGCTGTTGTAATCTCTTCTGCTTGATCCCTTGTATCTTGTCGTCTTCTCTCCATCAATTCTACCGAACGTTCGTTATAAAGGTTTAACCAGCGCTGCTCCAATCCAATGACCAGCGGCAACTAACAAAAAAGTTATATGTTAACATTGACACAGTAAATTAACTCAGTGACATAGAGAATTGTGTTTGTTCCAGAAAATATTCATATCAAAGTAGTAAATATTCTAATAAATATGTTTTAATATTTATTTTAAATAGTTTATAAAAGGTAAAACAATATATGTTTTTAACATTTGCTGGAACATCATCTATAATTCCACAATCATTGGACATCATTTGCTTAAAAAATTGGAAATCAATATCACAATTTACTTACCACACGTATTAATATATCTTTTCAATTCTTATAAATACTTAAAAATATTTTTACTACACAGTGAATAATTTCTTTATACAGAGAAGATACAGACCCCCGGCAATGCAAATATACATTACATATATGCTATACTTTTTTCTTGCAAATTCCATTCTATAGTTTAATATGCATTTTTCTTCTTTTCCGAATCTTATGATATGTATAAAAAAAATCAAAATAAAACAAAACAATACATTTAATAATAATTAAATATCAAAATAATACAAAAAATGTGTAATAATAGAGAGAGAGAGAGAGAGAGAGAGAAATTCTAATTCATTGATAGATACATAAAATATCCTTTAACTTTTACTTCGTAACACATATTTTTAATATTTTATGATTTATTTAAATATATATATATATATAAACTAAAAGAATATTTTACATGTTTTAGTATTTGAATATAGCGCTCTTTAATTAATTATATACTCAGCAACAATTATCATAATTTTAGCCAATGAATACGTAACACAAGTGTTAGCAATATAAAATATTTGAAAACAAAAATTCTAATATTCTAAGGGAAAACTATATTGCATATTTTTCATAAAGAAATTTACTTAATAAGAAAAATGCATTATATATATATATATGTATATTTCTAATATGGCTGAGTAATTATACAGCCGAAAATTGCATGGAAAACCCCAGTGCACATAAAAAAACGTGACAGCGTATAAACCCACCTTCTCATCAAGACACTCTACCAAGTCAGTGACATACCCACGCAACTCTTGGTAATATCTGAAGCGGTGCGCAAGCTGCGGTGCACGAATTTCAGCATCATCCAGTTCTTTCACAGTTTGTCCTAACTCTTGCTCTAAACGATCCTGATCTAATTGATGACGTCGATGCACTTCTTTTAAACTGTCCAATCTACGAATTATATTCTTCATTCTGACTTTATAGGGATAAAAACTATTTCCATATTTTATAAACTTTGAAAGTTTCAAAACAGTATTAGATCAAAATTTTAATTTAGTTATTGTCACCTTGCACGCATTTTATTCACGACCTCTTGAGGAGTGATTGGTACTATTTTTGTGGGATCTGGGGGTTGAATCACTGGAGGAGGTGGCGGAGCTGGCATCATTACCATTTCCAGAGATATTCCACTTCCCATCATTGAATTTACGTTCATGCCCATTGAGTATTGTTGTTGCATCATGGAGTCTTGTTGCGCTGCTGCAATCTAAACATTTTTATTTATATTATAAATGTAATAGTGCATACTGCACAATTTTTTCACACAAATGTTACCTGTGCACCGGTCACTCCTTTCCTAATTTGTTGAGCTTCCCACTCTTCCTCTTCGTTTTCGTGTTCACTTTCATCATCAGAAACTAAAAAATACATACATTGCATTCACTTATCTATTTAAGAAAAAATCGTGAATAATAAATAACCAAAACCTAACGTTTTAATGGTACTTGTGAAGCAAGGAAGGCTTCTCTCCTTTTCTCTTTATCACGCGCTTCAGTGTTAACAGTCATATCAATCCGGTCTTGTGAATCATCATCATCACTTCTATCATGATCTTCTTCCCTAATAAGCCTAGATTTACCTTTATCATCACTGAAAAAGTTAACATAGTTTTCAAATGTTTTGCAAAATAAATCCAACATTTAATAGCAGTTAATCAAATTGCATAGGGTCTATACCATGTTAATTATGCTACAAAACATATTACCTTTGTTCTTCTATAGGAATATAATCAGTTCCTAACTCTCTTGCCTTTTGTCTGCATTTTCTGGCTGCATGGATCATTGCAGCATCTGGTATGCAACCACCTTATAGATGCAAAATAATATTCGTGAACAATATTGTTAGAATATTTAAAAAAATAAACATAAAAGACACAAAATAGCGAAAGTTTTGAACATTATAGATACAAATAGAAACATCACGTACTTTCAAGAAGAATTTTCATTGTGTCAGCTTTATCCGTATTTCTTCTAAATTTATGACTACGCGGTTCATCTTCCTCTTCATCAGATGTATAATCATCCTTTCCAGCTGCCAATGCAGCTCGCCCATTCAGAATTAAAGGTCCTGCATTTTTTATTTTCACCTAGTAATACAAGATTTTAACTTAATAGAAGAAATAATAATTTAATCAATTAATTGATTAACAGTTATTATTGAACAGACATAGCTAATAACATATTATATTGAAAGATTAGAAAGTATTTTTGTATTTTAGAAAAGTAAAAAATTATTAAACATTGTTAAAATATAATATTGAAATCTTCCTTATAAAAAGATTTAACTTGTAATTGTACACATTCATATTTTAATAATTATATGTACATACATACTTAATATATTTAGAACTTATTTGTATTGCATTATATGAATGTATATTTATTATGTTAATAGAATCACATTTCACATAAAATATGTTAAAACATTTTCACATTTCAAAAATAACACAGCTTATGAAAATAAATTCTAATAAAGATATATTTGCACATATTGACAATCCTTGTTATATTTTCGGTGAATACTAAATATGAAGTATTATAAAGAACTGAATTTTGATTTAAGAATAACAAAATGTTTTACGCCTGGGAAATTCTAATAATAATAAACATCATAGAAATAGCTTACTACTAGATCATCTGTCTTTATTTCTAATTCTTTTTCCACTTTAACGGACATGTGCGGTTGCTCAGAGTCCATTTGCATTTTCTCTTCACCTTTCTTTTTTCTCCTTTCGTGATCTAGCTGTTTCATCAATTTTTTGCTCCTAGATGATTTCTTCACTTTAAAGACTTCTCCATCATCCGCTGTAAGATAACAGATTATTAGATTTTTTATTATAATATGTAATATTTGGAACCTCTCCAAAGAATTTCATAATGGCTGAATAAAATATAATTAATTTAAATGTTTTATTTGTTTCTAAAAATAAAAACACATACACATTTGCATTGGTCAAAATATTACTGATTATTAAAGGGGTTTTTGATTAGAATTTGATTGCCTTTAATTTTTTCCATTTTATTATGATCTCAACATTAAATATAACGAAATTCGTAATTTTAATATCGTATGCGACTTGTTTTAGCTAAAATTATTATAAACAAAAGATCCCGAAACACATTTTCATTTTATGATAAATGCATCTGTACATATGTACGTGCATGTACAATGTTAAAAAAAAAATTACCTTCTTCCAGCTCCTCTCCAAAACTGAGGAGCGTCTGCTTTGGTTTATCCTTCTTCTTTGTTTTCGATTTTACAGGCTGGGTGTCCTCCACTTCCATCCTATTTTCATTATCTTCATCATCGTCGTTGAAAGGTCGACGGCGGATGTTTCTCTTCGGTTTATTAAATAATGACATTGTCCTTAACATCAACCAGTCTGTTTAAACTATTCCGCACATATATACTATCCTTAGGTTAACTTCTTAAATTACTAATGTTAGAAAAATAATTCAGAATTTCATATCATATAAGCTAATATAACAAAAAATTTTGCAAAATGTGCATTTACGACTTCATATAACGTGTTTTATATTCATAAATACGCAACATTAATAAAAAAACGGGACACCTTCGTAAAATGGTAATATGGATTATCCGTTGAATAAGAATCGTTGTAGAATCGGCTCTAGAAGTAAAGCTTCTAAACTTTGTACACATGAATTTAATCCATTTCCCTGTTTGAGTTACTGATTGGCTTACCTTTGTTTATTTTCATGTGCATTCAATTCCTAGATTAGATTTTCATTTCTCTCGCTAATTACTTCTGCAATTTTATGATTTCCAATTCTTTTTATATCAAGCTTATCATTTCATATTAGGCTTTTGTTATCATGACATTATAATGCAACTTGAAGAAAATTACTATAATATTACCAGTGTAGACAACACTTACTATAATTTTAATATGCACTAGAGACATATAGTGTAAACTGAGCGATTATTTTGTATGAAATTAACAGAAATTGTTCAACATGTTTTCAATATAATATAGGTATGTTTTATTCGTTAAATTATGCTTATATCAGTATTATGAATTTTATAAATTTTTCGATACTTGCAATTTAAATTGCAGATAACCTGGCAAATATGAAAAATCATTCTTGTGTAGTTACTCACGGTCATCATACCGATATTGCCTTGAAGATTTATAGGTAATAGAATAAAGAATATATTCATTTTTGTTTTCATAATTTGTATTTGTTTGTTTAGATAAAAATTGTAGATCTAAAGATAGAGAATGCCTAAGAATACTTTTTTAAATCCATAACTGTCTATATTTGTTTTTTAGTAACCGCATATTATTAATCATAACACATTTTAAAAAATTTGGGTCACTGATAGCCATAAGCCGTGGATCTTCATTCAATCAGTATAATAATAGTATATATTCTACTAAGTAAGTAATATTATTATTATGTAACGGATCTATAGTTTCAAATTATTTTAACAGTAAATGATAACATTGATTTTAGAGTATTGTTCGGGAAAGATGATGTTGAACTTGTGGCAGCTGCCCGATATATAGCAGAGCAAATTAACGTAGATAAACCATTATTAATTTCAATATCTTTAAAGGATTATGAACCAGATACTCTAAAACCTATAGTCGCAGCTATAAATGATATGAAAGTGTGAGAACCAAATATGAGTTTAATATTTGGTCAATTAGTTATTGGTCCACCTGGGAGTGGAAAAACTACGTATTGTTATGCTATGACCAAATTTTTGGAGAAGCTTGGAAGAAAAGTGGCTGTTATTAATATTGGTGAAAAGTTTTGTTAATAGTATTTTAATGATTAATAGTAATTGAAGCCTTACGTTTTTGTGTTTAAACGAACATGCTATTATGTTACAGATCCTGCAAATGAAAACATGCAATACACACCAACAGTAGATATATCTGAATTAATTAAACATGAGGAAGTAATGTCACACTATGGACTTGGTCCAAACGGAGCACTGGTGTACTGTATGGAATTTTTAGAAGCTAATATAAAATGGTTAATTACAAAAGTTTTAAATTTGAAAGATCATTATCTTATATTTGATTGCCCAGGGCAGGTATGTGTTTATATACATATATAAATATTGCGCTGCTAAGGTAATTGCATGTCGTATTTATGTTTATTAATAGGTTGAATTATATACGCATCACAATTCAATTAATGTAATTGCCGAAAAATTAGGACAGAATTTAGTAAAATTATGCAGCGTACACCTTGTTGATTCTCATCATTGCAGCGATGCTGGTAATTTCTGTACATAGTACACCATAATTTGACAAACTTGTAATTAAAAAAGATATTATATAACTTGTTTTCATTATAGGTAAATATTTATCTTCTTTAATTCTTTGCACAACGACTATGTTAAAATTAGGTTTACCTCATGTCAATGTGATGACCAAATTTGATGAAATAAAAAAATTCAGTCACTGTCTAGATTTTAATATAGACTTTTATACAGAAGTGTTGGATTTGAACTATTTGCTAGATAAATTGGATGAAGGCCCTTTTACATCAAAGTAAGAGATTTTCTATTGAATTTTATTATTTCTAATAAATTTCTGTGAGTCAATCCGAGTATGAAATTTGAAATATTTCACATTTATAGATACAAAAAATTAAATGCAGCATTTGTATCACTCATAGAGGATTATAGTCTTGTTAGCTTTATACCGTTAGATATTTCTAATCAAACATTGTTATTACAAGTAAAAAATACAGTGGATAAGGCTAATGGTTATATTTTTGGCGGCAATGAACCTAAAGATGTTCAAACTCTACTTGCTTGTGCTGTAGGAGCAATGAGTGAAACTGAAAAAATGTCTACAATAGATGCTTATTTTTAAAGAATTTATTTTATAAAAATCATTGTCCTTCTTATCTTTTTCCTTTCCATATTGGTATTCCTTAATATATTAATAAACGTCTATTTATTTAGTAAAATATATTAGGTTAATGAACGTAATTTTACTAACTACTTAACCATTTGACTAGTCTGTTTGGCTAACAAATATTTGTGCCAAGTCATCATAATCATATACCCTCTTCAAAAATGTATCCGTTAATTTTAATCCCGAAATTGTCTAAAATACATATAATAATATCAAATAATATCAAATAATATGCTAAAATATTTATAGGCATGCGTTACGAAAAGTAGTACGTTCCGTATGTCTTACGAAGACAAGTTTCTTTGGATTCTGTGACCACGAAAAGCAGCGCGTTTCAATTTTAAATCGAAAGGTAACATGTTCTTATTTATAGCGACGAAGAATAACTCGTATTGTTTTTTTGCTATGAAAACTACAACGTTTCGGTAGTTGTGATAATGATTGTGTGACTATGATATTCTACTTTGAGACGTACTGTTTCAAAATTTTCATTTACGTACCTTTTTCATTTGAATCTTCGTAGGGCAAACAAAACCTGCCACTCTTCACCGCAATGTTCGAAATATGATATTGCTCGTGGTGTACTGTGAATCGTGTTCCTTATCGCGGTTAATGTTAAACATGCTATTTATTGATGGAAATGATGTAATGTGCTAGCCCTCATAAGACAAACGAAATGTACTACTTTCCGTAACGCACATCATAACGTAACATCATTATAATGTTTATATAAAAATACTTACTATTATACCACTACGTAAGGGAATTAAACATAAGGGAATATCTATCGAAACACCAGGTTTCAATGTTCCTATCATTGTATTAGATATTCCACACCATGCTATAGTGCTACTTGATTCCAAACTTAACATTAAATCCATGCTTCTCTCACTAATGGTAATGAAATAAAAATTTTAATCGGTACAACGATTAGAATTTAGAACTACTTTTCTCATCTGTATCATATATACGTACATGATATAAATACTTACGACGTATTTATTATATGACAATTAAAATTCACTGATTGTTCAAGGTAAACNTGTAAGAGGAATATTTTTCATTGTGACTCGTATATCACCAAATTCAGGTGCCTAAAATTAGGTAAAGGATTACAAATATGATATAATTACGAATGAAATGATAAACTACAAACCATTCTTTGTAATTGACTTGTTTGTAATCTTCCTCTTTCCCCCAAGTTACTCCTCCAAACAATATCTAACTTTCCAATGTTTGTTGCATTATGCATCATTTTTGGATCTTTCAGTAAACTCAATTGCGGTTTTAAACAATATAAATACTGTCTACTACAATCAGTATCTAATATATTAACTAATCCATAAATAGATTCTCCCTTTTCATTTGTATTTAACGTTGATACTAGAAATATAATAATTATCATACAAATTCAGGTTCATGATCACCTAAACCAATCATTTTAAGTGAACCCACCACTAAACAAATGAGATGATTCAAGCGAAACCTTTTCTAAACAAATTGGGCCAGCTGTGAGATTCTGTATTTGTGCTTCTAGATATACTTCGTCTGACTTCAAAAGAATTATAGATATCATTTTAATCAATTAAATATTGCTATTGTAAAAAAATTATTACCATAATATTACCTCTGCATTATAAAATTTTGTTTTAACATCTAATGGTTTTACCACTTGAAATTTAAAATATTTTCTAAATGATTGTGCAGTGCTACCTAAATTTCCTGAGGTATAAGTTACTTCACATACTAATCTGGAAGAGTATACATTGATTAATTATTTACTCAACACACATTACAATTTTAATGGCTGGCCCCTTACATATGTGTGCCTATTTCTTTTACTTCGTGGTGTATGACTTCATCAACTGTACTGTCAGGAGCTAAATCTTTCATTTCTCCACTATTACCACAAAGAGATATATTCTGAGTGCTTGTTTGTAAATCTGCCTATGAAATATATTATCGTTTATAAGTTTTATATGACACATAGCATACATACAGTTATTATATCTTATTGACTAATTTATTTGCACAATTAACTTACTTTAACATTAACATTCTTTACGATCTGATTGCTGCCGTTATGTACGCAAAGATAACTTGAAAATATTTCACCTAAATAAATGTTACTGAAAGAATATACGTACATGAAATTTCAACATAAATTATTTTTTGTAAAATTATATTTAAGTAAAATAATCATATACATGTATTATTACATTGTATTATTATCATTGTTCATATATGAAGTACGGATAATTAATTACAAATTACGTGGCTCGAAAGCTCAAAGTAAATTTTAATTGCGATATACAATCATGTACATACCCAAAACTTTGTGGTAATACCATAAACTGTCCTACTGCAAGGGTTTCCATTCCTTGTAATGCAGTACAATCATTCTTAAGCTCATTATTTAAAGTATTACCAGGAAGATCTGTTGAATCACAAGTAATAACTACTGGACTTGCAAGCATAGGTCGTGTTAATCTCATTACTAAAAATGATAAAAAATAAAGATACAATTATTAGTGCTATATATAGTATATGTAGTGCTGTACGATAGTCTTAGTCAATATATCAAAATAAACAATATGTTTTGTTTTCTTTTAATTTAAAACGACATCAAAATCGTTTTCATTACCTTTTAATTCTAGTAGATGTTCACTTTTTGGTTTAGTTTCCATTTAGATTGTGAAAGACAAATAGCAGAGACGTTTACGAAAACAAATCTTTATTAACGTCAAATGAGAATAAAGCTATCACTAAATGTCACTTAGAAAATACATATAACCTGCACCTGTGATACATAATACACATAGCATTCAATTCGATTCGATTTATCAAATCGATAGTTTAACAAAAAGCATTAGATTATCTTTAAAAATAATATTTTAGAAGCATTCTGCTAATTTTCTTGATTTTTGTTTTGTAAATTCAAAAATAGTTATAAGTATTATAATTGTAGAAATCTGAGAGGAACATGAAAGAAAACGATACAATACTTTCGATTTTACAGAACGTTTATGATAAGAGGTGTCTGTAATAAAAATGAATACAATCTATAATATTCGATAAAATGTTTAAATATTAAATATACTACATTTAAAAATCATAGGACGTTACAGTCGTGTATAACATTGAAAAAAATAAAATTGTAAATTTTATAATGCACTATATAATTCAAACTTGACAAGAGGGCGTACTTATATGATGCACCGCACACCGCATCCTGAATGTGTCAACAAATGTATCGTAAATACATTTGTAATTCAAAGATTGAATGAACATTGATTTATTTTCAATTGTTTGAATAAGATATGTGTATGTATAATAGTATCACATATATCTCTTTAAACATTTGTTATTTGAACTAGTATTTTCAATTTCTCATTCGTAATCCTTATGTTCTGGAGATAAAGAAAAGAATGTATTGATCAGAAGTACGATAACGAACAACGATTACATACTAACAAAACTTTTGTTACAAAACATGTGTACTACATCATACAAGCGTGGTATGTTTAAAGCCACATACGACACCAATTTATTAATTCGCTACAATATGTAATAAATTGAAATGATCTTATAGAATGGCTGAATTGCATATAATTGGTCGAATTTCGTCCGCAAAAGATTTCACGCAAACACGACTTTTATGCAAGTGGAGTTTTCATGCCGGTAATAGAATCATTATCATGCAAAACGTTCATCATTATTTATTATCATATACTTGATAATTTTATTTTTTTCATAGGTAGTGGATGGAAAATTTTAGATGGTTGTGAAGAGGGACAAACTCAAGAAAGTTGCGATCTATATACAAATAAGCCAGTTTGGGACCATCCCATAGACGTACACTATACAACACAAACTCTTCAAAATTCACCAAAACTTTTGTTACAAATATTTCATAGAGATACACATGGAAGGGTATTATTTGGGTCGTATGGTGTTTGTAATATCCCTTTATCTCCTGGATTGCATTCAATAAAGTGTCATACGTGGAAACCAATTGGTAGGTTGAATATTTTTTTAATGAAATTTTATTAACACTGTTATATTTCATGTTCATTTTATTCTTAATATATAGGTAATTGGAAAGATAGACTAAGAGATAAGTTTTTGGGGATAACTTTACAATTAAAATCACCAAGTGTTTTAGTTAATTCCCTGGATAGATTTGAATTACTTACAGAAAGTATGGGTACAGTCAAAATTGAATTGCATATAATTGCACGAAATTTTGAAAAATATGGATGTCATGTATGAATGTACATTATATCAATATATCGTACAGTTAAAGAACATGGAATAGGAATTTATTTGTCAATAAATATATCCTAAATTATATAGCATATAGAGACAAAAGTAAACATGTTTACAACAAAATTTAT